>CAKNWU010082788.1:0-20568 GCA_932072015.1 Andricus quercustozae | reverse complement strand
GTTATTGATGGTTATTTTTTTAGTCCGGTTTCATTAATAAAATAAACTATGTTTAATTAACGACATATATAGTGAACAAGATTTAAATACTCGCAAATTGTGACAAAAAAAATCTCTCTTAACATCCTTTATCGCCGACATTAATTTCAGAAAATAATAACTTTTTACATATTAAAGAATGAAAAAATGGTTGACACAAATGAAAATTGTTTAAAGAATTGCCAAATATCTTAAACATAGAAGAATTACTTTTAACATTCGGCAATTGTGTCATTAATCTCAGAAAAATAATAACGTTTTACGATTCACAGGATAAAAAATGTTTGAATTATTACCAAATATGTTAAACAAGACCTATTATCCTTGAAATATATCCACTGTATCATTTATCCTAAAAATAATAACTTTTTACGATATACAGGCAACAAAAAATCTTTAAACAAATAATAATTGTTTGAACAATTTAAAATTAGTTAAAAGACACTTACATTCAAGGCAACAATATTTAAAGTAATACTATAATCATTTCATTTTGTGTAGGATATACTTTGTGTAAAAAATATTTTATTTACTGTTTTAAATATGTTGTGTAGAAAATATTCTGTGTAGGAAAAATATGGGACATAATAGTTTTGTGTGCAATGTTTTGAGAATATCTTCATAATAAAATATTACTATATAATTCTGGGAAGAATATGCATTTACTGTGTAGAAAATATTTTGTTTATGAAAAGTACTTTGATACGGACCCCACAATCCGATAGAGAACCACTGAGAGACGGCCTACGTGACAAATTGACTGTCTCAAGTTGTTGACGCAACGAGCTTGCTAACACAAAAATTGAATTAAAACAGATTGAAAGACGTTTCCTTCTGTCTTAATTCAATATGGGGAAATGATCAATAATATTTTATTAACACCAAAATGAATAATACCAACCGGAAGAGATAAAGCATGATGACGAGGATGAAAGAATATAAAAAAGGGCATACATAAAATATTAAATGAACCGGGACAACTTTCTCCAGCACTTAACTAACAAAACCTAGTCGAAAATAGCTATAATTATTTTGTACAATCAATTTTCCGGGTTAAAATTAGAGAATAATAATTACTTTTGTATTTTCCTTCATTAAATAGGGTTTTCAGCGTAGTTGAGTAAGATCAGGATGTCTATTTTATAAAGTTGGAAGTAAGTAACTCATTTATTTTCAGCCGAGAGTGTTAACTATTGTTTATAAATATTTTTAAACTACGGAATCGATTCATTTTTCCTATTCTTTGGAATTGACATTAATATGATAATATTAATCTCAATATTATTTAGCAAGATAAAAATAGATATCGATTCCGAGTTTCTTCAATTTTTATTTTATTTTTAAGATAAATATTCCTATTTTTAAAATCGAGTTAAACATTTTTAGTAAAAAGTTAGAGGAATAAAATGTCTGCTGGATTCGAGACTCGACGCAGGGAGGTTGGTGGGTGAGAACGAGGCGGCTTCCCCGCCACGTTCTCTGCGACTCCAGTTTCTGGTCACCAACCAATGAGATGGCTGCAAAGCCCACTCTTCTCCCTGCCGAGAGAGCACGAACTGGCCACCGCTGAGAGCGGAGTGTGGAGCGACGACAGTCAGTTGGGATTTAGCAGTTACGGAGAGAAGCAGCATTCGCTCTAGTCTCTCAGAATAAAACAGTTCTCAAGTTAAATTAGTTGTCTCACTCTTCTCCCAGCATCCATATACACTTATCGGTGACAGGCGTCACCACGATCGTTACACAAGGTATTTACACAAATAACACACACTCATACACATTTTACACACACTTCACAGACACCCTAGTTTGGTAGCCCAGACCCTTCAGGCCGAGCCCCGTACAGAAGGGACCCACACACACGGCACTTATATTTTTATTTAGACTCACACACTTACACCTTCACCCCCTAGTTTGGTAAGCCAGGCCCTTCAGGCCGAGACCCGTACAAAAGGGATTTTACACTTTTTTTATTTTATTAGAATTTTGTGACAAATACACTACCACAAACACATATCAACATACCCGAGTTTGGTAGGCCAGGCCCTTCAGGCTAAGCCTCGTACGACGGGACTACATTCACGTCATTAAATCGAGTTATCGTTAGGAGAATCACACTACTCTATGCAACGCGAGGGCCAGGCTATAATCGACGCCGCCTCAGCAGTGTCCGCCGCCCTCGCGACAGTGCCGACCGTCGCCGGTCCTCCAGAACCCGCACCCGGCACCTTGCGGGAGGTTTTACCAGGGTTACCTGGCACTTCAGACCCCCGAAAATCATGATAACTCCGGGGTATCCCGATTGTTCAGAAATTGAGGCTCCATTCCTTCTTCAGGGAAACCCGCTTTATTAATATTGATAAATAAAAAAAATATAAATAAATAAAAGTGGTAGTTGGCATTCATCCTGGAGTAAAATCATAGAGAGTTATGAAAGATCGAGATGTACGTTAAGCTTATACATCACTATCGAAGATTCAATTAAATTTTGTTGCAGTTCAATTGTTGACAAACTAATTTTGCTTACTTTCAATATTCATATTTCTCAATATGAACCAATTATCGTTCAATTTTATTCACGTACATTTTGACTCCGTTTCGCCGTTCAAAATTAAACTTTTTTTTCTTCGCAGGGGCGATTTGTATCAACCCGACTCCAAGCAGTTGGATTTTCGTACCCGGTGAAGATGGGCATACGAGTTCATCAGGAGTTTTGTTCAACAGCAAGTAAATCCATCTGCTCACTGATAAAATCCTGTTCGTAGGATTCGTGGTAGACCGTTAGAACAATTCCATCTCACATGAGGTGTGTTCTGATGCCTCATATATTGCTAAATTTCCTGGACGGAGTAAGTATGTTGGTAAATGCCTGGATTCCTTTAAATCTTGTAGGTTCATCAAAAGGTGTGTTGTTTGGGATTCCTCTGTTGCAATATAGGATGATTTTGCTCAAACATACGCTACTCCAGAGATATTTTTCAGGATAAATTGGTCTTTCCATTTAAATCATCTTGTTTCTTAATGTTAGCCAGTATTTCGTGATGGATCTCATATAGTTTAGCGCGGACGATGCAGGTCTGTTTAGCCACAAGATAAGAGATGTAAGCGAAGGCATTGTCATGTTTCCTACTTGCATTTCATCCAAGCATGCGTCAAATTTGGTAAAAGCTAAGAACACCATTACCCTCTATGTTCTGGATCTACGTTTCATCAGTCCAAAGTGTTATTCCGCACTAGCTGCAAATACGAGGTTTTTGTGAGTGTGCCTTTTGATATCCTGGCATATTATTACAGAGATAGATAAGAATAACAAAAACCACACGTTGAACATTTCTTTTCAGATCTAAAAATGGTGGGAATTACATTATTTAATTTTGAATGAGGGAAGGGGGATGGTCAAACGCATGCCATTGGATTTAAAGGTTAATGTGCTTTGAGCAAACTAATTCTGACTTTTTATTTCACTGTTTTTATTGTTATTCTATTTTTCTGTTTAACTTGGAGGGTATGTTTTCAAATTCAACGTTTCTTCCACACTTAAGTGGATACGAACTGTTGCCTTTAACAGTATACACATAGGAGCTCATCTGCGGGCTTCATGAAACGTTCTTCATTTTTGTCTTGTAGGGTCATATCTAACATTAGAGTGAAGTTTGGCGTGGATCCAATTTTTTGCGGCAATTCTCTAAACATCTGTTATTCTAATATTAAAATCTCGAAGGTATGAACCGTAGGTCTCGAGTTCTTCATCCCGAAAGAAATAGGCGAAACACGGCGAATGACAGTAGTCTATCCCAATCATCATAATTGTTTGCGTAGTGCTTAATATAGTCGGTCAATATACTGTGACTTATCCCCAGCGATCCATTGGCTTGCGGTCGATATCCAGATGTTGTTAAAGGTTTTCCGTGAAACAACTTCTCCAGCTTTTTTATTAAGTCATCATCCTGCATTGTCAGGATGTCATGATAAGAAATTCAATTATACGATTCGGCGGTATGTTTTAGTCACACATTTGTGACCTACGAGACAAGAATGATATTCCGTCAATATTTTATTTCGATTCTCTCAAGGGGAACTTTGATTTTTCAAGGGCAAAGTGCGATGATAATATCGTCACCTCGAAAAACATACGTAACAATTTCGAGCATTTTATTTTGTGGCATGTTTCCTAGAAGATCACCGGAGTTAATCACACGAGAAATTTTTTGGTTATCGTGTTTAAGGGTGCTACAAAGATTTTTAAGACCTTCCATCAAATTGGTCCAATTTGCTGCATTTGTGTTTCTTTGTTTCACAACAATCGAGTAAGTTTTGTAACGACCCTTTATGATAAGCAAGACTTGTCCCTTTTCTGGGTATCATCTCCAAAACTCCTGAGGGTCCGAGGCTCTCTGTGGATATTAGTAGCTTTGTAATGAAACTTGCATTCTCGCAATCAATAGCAATAAAACATACATAGTTGTCACACCTTTACGTTTAAAGGGTCTATCCAGTGATGAACACTTTGTTTCGTCCGTATTAGACGTGAGTTTCTGCGTTGGTAAAATCTTGGTATCCTCTTCACATGGAGCGGATGTAAGGAAATCAATGTAGGAAATCGAAATATCGATACCGGCATAATTTTTGAGAGTAGCAGCGACAATGGAATTCATAGGTGCATCTACAGTTTCTGATCTGATTTCTTATCTGATATTCTTGGTTATCCTTGTTTCTTGGGAATGGAGTTAAATTCGCTGCTGCTTGCATTTGAGGTGCAGGGGGCGGAAGGGGGGAAAACGACCGCCTAGAAAGATATTTTTTGAGAAAAGAGGATTCGGTTACCTCTGGACGTTCTGAAACCGTACGATACTTTCTCTCGCCAACCCGGAATTTTTAAGAGCCCAAGGTTGGTTCGATGACTACAGCAGCAATTCTTGTAGTTTCTTTTTAAGAATTAAAATCACTCTGTTTCGAAACATGATCTTTTTATTTTTCTAGGAAGTTACGGACTCGTGTGGAGAACTCATCATCATATTCACCGCAAAGATCGGAGGCTTCTCAGGGACTTCTCAGGTGTATAGAAGCGCTGGATCACCGTCGCATATCGTAGCTGCTTGAATTTCCACGACGTTATTTGACCCGAACTGTACTTCAATTCCTGCCTTGACTTCTCCTTCTTCAGAGTGGTCACATACTCCATCTGCGTAGACGCCGACGATGGCTACCACTGGTGTATGAAAACTAGAGTTCTCGGGTATCATACACGGGACTGCATTCATATGGGATTTATTCTCATACATAGGGGGAATTGTTTGGCGAAGGTTTGGCAAGACACTGTGGCTTCTCCTGGACACAGGCGCAGCAAAGTTGTTGGTAGCGGTGGTGCTTTAATAGCTGGAGGATGAAATACTTTGTATTTGTATTTATTTGAGAAAATTTCCTACGGCTAAATAGCCCTATAAGGAACAGGTGATATATGTTACAATCAGATGCGATGGCCATCGAGATGACGATTGCAATCAAAAATAGGTATTGAACAAGAGTAAAGAAATAAAGTATAATACACAAAATTAGAAGAGGGCTATCAGCAGAAGGGTACTATAAATACACATACGCAAAAATACATACTTAAAAGTAAATAGGCATTCATATACACACTCATATATATTTTTAATTAGGAATTTAGGTGTTACAAATGTATGATTTCGAGGTTAGGATTAGATGTGTTAAATAAGTAGACTTTCTGGTGTTGATATTTCATCTAACCTTGGTTAAGGTATATTACTTTCAAAATGACACCAGGACACTCTTTTAGCGATCCCGCTTTTACATAAATTCCCTGAGTTTTTTCCTTTTAATAGGAAGAACGTATAATTCATGTGAACCAGTTTCGTAAACGGCCACTGGGAATATCCTTCTGCCTTTGAACTTTGCAGCATGCAAAGGTGCCTTTTTAACTTTCCATTTTTAAACTCAAATTCGTAAGCGTAGTCCTTGAGCCATTGATGACAACGAATCACTCTTAAATCTGGATTTCCGATGTAGTTCATGCAGTGAACTGGTACATTATCGGATGCTAGGATGAAGTTATGGCCATAAAAATATAGGCGGAAATTTGTTACTAAATAAAGTAATACAAGACATGCTTTTTCCTCAGGAAAATATCGCTTTTCGCAATCAATCATCATTTTGATAAAGTAGGCAATGTGCATATCCATTACCTCATGTTCTTGACTGAACATGACCCTAAAAGCATATTCTGGAGCATCGTTGGTCCTGAAAATTGGCGTATTGCAAAGAAATGTTTAGGCCGCGGGGAATTTTTAATCGCTGAGATTTTTACCGGGTTAGGTTTAACTAAATCTCTACTAATGATTTGCCCTAGGTATGCTACGTCAGTCCAATCCTGTGAAACTCGCATTTATCGGGCTTAAGTTGTAAATTGGCTTTCCTTGTTTTCTCTAAAAGTCGAAAAGCTTTGAAGTCGTTTTCATTAAGGGTTTCAGAGCACTCCATCATCTAGGTAGATGAAAAATTTAGATCCTTGGATCTCCATTATGACGCTGTTCATGAGGTGCTGAAAAGTCACTGTTTCGTCTTTGATTCCCCTGGGCATCCTTAGGTATTCAAAATGCCCAAGGGCTGTTGAAAAAGCTGTCTTGGCCCGGCCCTCGCGGTGCATTTCAATTTGGTGAAACCCACTTGCTAGGTAAAGCCCAGAGAGATATTGGGCCTGGTCCAATTGATCCAAAATAGCAGTTTTGTTAGTTATTCGGTTGGTTTCCGTCATAAATTCTTCATTCGATGGACTGTGGGGCTTTGAATATGGGTCAGTTATATTGTGACTTAGAAACTCTAGTGATTCGCTGTCGTACTGGTTCCTTATTTGCGTCTGTTTCCCGAGGCACTATGGGCCAGAAACCACCAAATGTGGCAAAAATGTGATTTTACGTCAAAGGACCACGCACCAAATACATGGGAAAAAAGGTCCAAGTGGAATTTTCTAAGTTTGTGATATTTTTTAGTTCATGCCCTCCTGATCAAAAAATCCTTATGGCAAAAACTCAAATTATCGACAGTTTTTGAGCTACGACGATTTAAAAGTCAGATTTGTGTACATGTTTTTACCTGTGGAGTGGAATATATCAAGACTTTTTTCCACCCTTTGCATTGCTTTCGTGTAAGTTTATGCAGAAAAGAATTGCACGGACGAACAATGCGATGTAATCACGTTGGAAGTGATAAGCGCTAAGCGTTCAGGTGATGCGCTAAGCGTTTAGGCAACGCGCAATGTTTTCATATAAATGCATGTTGTCACAAACGCATGACAAACGCTACTTGTGATTGAAAGATTGCATCCGAAGTTCGTCGCAAAGCGCTTAAGTTGAATGGCCCAACAAAATAATCGATACTCAGCGTTGCAATTGGGCACTGATCGACCAGTTTACGCCAAGCACTCTAAAGTACTTTTTACAGAATTCTCCTTTTGTGCCAAAACGCTTCCATCCTGCCTTCAACACTAAGCGTTTGAGAAAAGCGCTCAGACAACATAATAAACTTCCAGCGTTGCTGTTCGGCTTTGATTCGCCAGTTTCAGTCAAGCAGTCTAAAACACTTTATAAGGAATGCTTATCTCGTTCCAATGCTCTGACTTTAACTCCAACGCTAAGCGTTTAAGAAGGCATCTAGACAACAAAATTAACTCCCAGTCTTGCTGTTTGGCTCGGATTAGCCATTTTAAGGCAAGTAGTCTAAAACACCTTATAAGGAATATCTACTTATTTCGTTCTTACGCTCCCAATTTAACTTCAACGCTAAGCGTTTAATAAATCACCCAGACAACAAAATCGAAAAGCAGCGTTGCTGTTTGGCGCTGATCAGCCAGTTCAAGTCCGCAATGATCATTTAATTACGAATACAGCACCGATGGGGGTTGATTTTGTGATACATACTTACCTTTTATGCTTAGCGTTGAAGTTAAAGTCGGAGCGTTGGAACGAGGTAAGCATTATTTGTAAAGTATTGTAGACTTCTTGACTTAATCTGGCGAATCAAAGCTAAACAGCAACGCTGGGAGTTTATTATGTTGTCTGAGTGCGTTTCTTGAACGCTTAGCGTTGAAGGTTGGATGGAAGCGTTGGCACGAAAGAAGAATTCTATAAAAGGTACTTTTAGAGTGCTTCGCATGAACTGGTCGATCAGTGCCCAATTGCAACGCTGGGTATCGATTATTTTGTTAGGCCATTCAACTTAAGCGCTTTGCGACGAACTTCGGATGTAATCTTGGAATTGCAAGTAGCGTTTGTCATGCGTTTGTAAATTAGCTATTTTTATCACCGATTCAGACAACCAAACGCCTCTTGATAATAAAAGTTGAATTTCGCGTTTGAAGCTCGATAACATGCAATTATATGAAAACATTGCGCGTTGCCTAAACGCTTAGCGCATCACCCGAGCGCTTAGCGCTTATTACTTCCAACGCGATTACATCGCATTGTTCGACCGTGCAATTCTTTTCTGCATAAACTTACACGAAAGCAATGCAAAGGGTGGAAAAAAGTCTGATATATTCCACTCCACAGATAAAAATATGTACCCAAATCTGACTTTTAAATCGTCATAGCTCAAAAACTGTCCATAATTTGAGTTTTTGCCATTAGGATTTTTTGATCAGTAGGGCATAAACTAAAAAATATCACAAACTTGGAAAATTCCACCGGGACCTTTTTTCCCATGTATTTGGTGCGTGGTCCTTTGTATAAAACTTAATACAAAAGGGTTTTCGGGGTCGCTTATTTTGAATTCGACGTCAATAATTATAAATAAAAAATGGCGGATCCAATACGGCAAAAAAAATTACAAAATTTTATACATTTGTCTGAAACATGGTATATGGAAGTTATTGGGGTCGCAAATTCGAATTCGGTGTCAAAATTTACAAATTCAAAATGGCGGATCCAATATGATTCCCAAAAATTTCAATATTCCATATACTTGCCTGAAACTTGGTATAAGGTAGTTTTTGATGTCGCTGATTTCGAATTGGACGTAAAAAATTATTTATAGATAAATGAGATTATTCATTATTTTATCAATGCGCCTGTCATCAGCCTGCAAAGTTTAATGTGATTACAGTTCTATGTGTCTACCGCCGAGAGATTTAGGCCTTTAGAGACTCCACTATTTACTTAATATTTTTTTTTCTTTAGATATCTAAATAATTTTGTTATTGATATTTTTATTTCGCAATTTTAGTCGCCATATTGGATCTGCTATTTTAAGATTGTAATTCTTGACGCCAAATTCCAAATCAGCGACCCCAGAAACCCACTGATACCAAATTTCAGACAAATATGTAAAAAAAATTATTTTGTCCGCCATAATGGATCCGCCGATTTGAAGTCGTATATTTTACGTCAAATTTGAAATAAGCGACCCCACAACCCGCTTATATCAAGTTTTAGATAAATTTGACGTGAAAACGAATTTTTGCAACTTTTAGTGGTTCCTGTCCCATAATGCATTGCCGTTCACGTGCGTACGGCCCCATGCTTGCGCGCAGTTATTTGTGGTTTTTTCATCGGAATAGAAAAAGGCGAAAAAAGGCGCTCCACTAAGTCGGATAAGACATCCTAAGGAATCCATCGTTATGTTACTTTTCCAGATCTAAAATGATACGCGACGACATGGAGTTTCTACATCAGAAATTTTAGGAAATATATAGAGAATCAAGTTCTATTTTTCGACTTTGACTGGCTTTTGGCCTAAAATTGAGATTCTGACCCACAGTGCGAGAGCAACGATACTGCTTTTTAGCGGTAAACTTGTCATCCGTTGTCGTGATTTTATGTTGAATCTGATTTGTGTAGCTTAATTTCTCGATTCGCAGATGAAATAAGTCGGGATAGTCTGTGACCCAGTTAATGACTATTGTCTGTTCATCTGTGCTCACATGATAAATGTAGACTTTTTATGACTCGCTCAACGGGATCAACTTTTTGTTTGGATTGCTCTAATTCTAATGGAGAGAATTCTTCTCCTGGAAATTCACAGACGTCGAACGAAACTATTTCCTGTGAAGAGACTTCTAACTTGATTTACTATTCGGTGGTGGTTATAGCAAAAACATAACACGCCTCATCATAATTTGTAACAGCAGCTTCACTCAAATATAGTCCTTCAGGCGTATTGAGCATTGGCAATTAACCTTCAGTGCTTGTAGTTTTCGCTATATCAATTGCTACTCATTGTATAGTTCTCGTTTATATTTTCAAAATTCTATGCAAATATTAAAAATAGGATTTGAGTTCTTTCTTGGCTTGAACCAACTCTATTATCCACTTCCGTGAACAGCTTCTCGACAAGAGGATGCACGGCATCTTCCACAGACACGTGAACGATCAGTCGATGTCGTATGAGCTAACCTTTGCTTTCCTCAAACCATCCGGATACTGATACTAATAATTTAATTAAATCAAACGAGTAAAGGTTTTACCGATATAAGATATAATTAAGATAATTATATGATGATGATTAATAAGATATGTAGTAACATGTGTATATACTTATAAATTTAATCTATTAGAAAATGGTAATACTAAAAGTAAATCTAATATGTGTACAATCAGGATAAGGATGGAGAGATAAATAAGGATAGAGGGTCCCTGTACCAATGGTTTCTGCTGAATATGGTTACAATAATTAATAAACAGTCGCGGACAATTTTCCAGGGATAGTCCCGAAGGAATAACCCATAAGCGCAGGCGTGACAACCATGCCGAAAGATGAATGGTACCTGGGTGAGGTGTCTTAAACGGTGAATCTGGGATACCGGGCGATTTCTCAGAGTATGCAGCCTTATGCTTGCATGCGGGGCTCTACAAGGATAGACGAACCCTTTTCCCTAGCTGCTCATGGGAACAGCAATGATAACACCAAACATAGTTGTAGTAAGTGCTCTTCAAAACAATCGACCGCGCAGGGCTCCCGACAATGGGTTGGAGAACATTACCGACTATCCTAGAGTTGGGGGAGAAAATCAAGACGGAGTCAATGCGATGGACCGGCAGAATCTCATTACTTGCAAGTGGACGGATCGATTCAGGGTCGACCTGCTGGAGTGTTATGATATCAGTATGACCCGTGAAGGGAAAGTTTACTTGGCGCGACCACATACACTGTGGTGCCAGAAACACCCAGAGCTCTCGCATTTTTCGCATAAACGTCTGAGAAACCGTGCTGAGGAACTCCGGAAAAGGGGTTATATAAGCGAAACGCCTGCTCAACTGCAGCCAGACCAAGTCAGCAACAGAGAAAGAGAAGCGACACTGAGACCAACCGCAAGCAGGCATCCAATAGAGGAAGAGCATTGCTTCAGGAACTAGAGAAAAATCAAAATTCAGATTTCTCTCAAGCCCAAAGATCTGGCTGAACTGGATGATGAACTTTGTGGAGGTTTTTCCGAAGAACCCTACTTCTGGACAATCAATTGTCGTGTGCATAATGCAGCGAGAGCTTTGGCAGATTCAAACCGTAACACAAAACCCACGGTTGATCATAAGACCAAAAGAAGAATGCATCAACTCAGCACAAAGATAGGATGAACAAAGCAGTACGCGTCCCGCATTTACTGTGCGATTGACTACACAACATCTGGCAGGACTTTCACTGACAAGGTTCAAAAGTTCGCGCGCGAACTGCGAATCTGTTATCACACACTCAACAAGTAAAAGCTACTGACCATCAGGCAGCTTATTGTTGACTGAATACGAGTACTATCTAACGTTAGGAGAAGTCTAGAGCGGAGAAAGAGGTGGGTCAGAGAAAATCAACAGTTTTTGTCTGACCCATGTCGACTCTTCCAAGACCCTCCAGATACTGTCGTCCACCCGCCCACACCAGAGAAGGTCGAGGCATTTTAGAAAGAAGTCTACGACGTCCAGCATCCACTGAAAGAATACTCAAAGAATATAAGTAGCTTCAAGGGGCTGCCAAGGTATCTAGACGTTCTGGTGGAAGAAGTTTCCTTCAACCCACTAGCATCTGGCTCGCATTTTCACCTCATATCTAAAGTTGGAAGAGCCTATTCTGGAGTGGTTGGTGGAAGGGCGCCCAGTGCTCATGCCGAAGACGGGCAACTAAGCTGACCCTGAAAATTACAGGCCAATAACTTGTCTGAACACACTGTATAAGATCTTCACAGCTATCCTAAATGATAGGATTTGTCGCAACATTAGACCTGCGTGGCGAGAGATGTACGAAGAACGCGGCTCAAAGAAAGGCGTAGCAGGATGTCGGGAGAACCTGCTCATCGGTAGATGTGTCTGTAAGGACGCAGCATCCTATCAGCGTTACCTATCGATGGCCTGGATTGATTACCAGAAAGCTTTTTGTTTAACCTCCCATAGACTTATCATCTGTCTGTTGGAAAGTCTGTTCATCCATACATCGTGAAGTACATAGAGAGATTAATGCCGCTTTGGAAAACCAGATTTACTATCCCAGCTGGAAAACATCGTGTGCTCACTAAAAGTGTCACCTTTCAGATAGATGTGTTTTAGGGTGACACAATGAGTTCTCCTCTTTTGCCTCACATTATTGCCATTATCTCTCGCACTTCGCCATTCCGAAGGGTACCTCTGCGGCAAACCTGGAAATCGAAAGCATAAGGTCACTCATGTATTTTACATGGATAATCTTAAGATCTATGCTAAAAATGGAGAGAAACTACATCTAGCTCTAGACATGGTCAAAGAGTAAACTCAAGAGATTGGAATGGAGGTCGGATTAGGAAATGACGCCAAGGTTTATTTGAAGAAAGGAAAACTTAATGGCATACCGGAAGACCCTGAGCTCCTTGACAGAAGCGCTATACGAAACCTTGGCGCTGGAGAGCTATACATACCTTGGCGTGCCACAGAGCTGCATTCAGGACGTGACATCTATGAAGGATACTCTCCGATGCAGATACAAACGTCTCATCCGACGAATTTGGTTTTCCGAACTGTCGACAAGGAAAAAAGTTTTTGCGACGAACATGCTTGTCGTCCCGGTAGTACTATATTCATTTGGAGTGGTTCCATGGACAAAGGATGAGCTCAGATCCCTCGATATCGGGTCCCGAAAGGTTACGCTCTGAGAACACATAACCATTTACAGATAAATTCACACATTCTGTCTATAATTAATTTCAATGGAATGCCTTGAGCATAATCAGCTTAGTGTATCCATATTCAGCAATGTTTTACAAGTTGAGAATGCCGCTCAAAAAAAGAAGACCACAAAATTGTACATGGCAGAAAGGTTTGTAGTTCTCAAATTCTGTTTGAAAAATGTCTGATATCTTAACACCTCAGCTTGTCGGTCTAATGGTTACCTTTTTTCTCTTGTTTCAATTTTCTTTTGTTCTATATTTGGTTTAATATACAGGTAGCCTTTACACATGGACATTAGATCCACTTATATTGAGCCATATATTATAACTTTTTGAGCCTAGCCCGGATAGTGGATCTCAAATGTATCGTTTTTTGCATATGTATATTCATTTTCATAGCCAGAAAAATCGTATTTCGACCTTACAGGGCAAATTTTTATCGAAAGTATTTATTTGCAGAGAAATAAATTGAATAAAAATTAATCTTGATGGGGGTTGTGCTTTCACGTATGCCACAGAATTCTTTGGAATTCTGTAGAATTCACTAGAAATTCTATGGCATTGAACATTAATTCTTTGAAATTCAGAATGGAGTTTGATGAATTTTTCTTTTAATTGTTTAGATTTATTTTAATTCACAAGGATGTTTATGGAATATAAAATACATTCTTGGAACTGGCTACCAAAATTTTAAAATTAACCATGAATTTTGTAGAAATTCACAATGAACTCTTCTGAATTCATCATGAATTCTTTAGGATTTACTATGAACTCTTGGAATTTACAAATTAAAATGTAGAATTCACAATGACTTCATTAGAATGAGAGTTCTTTAGAATTCATTATAGATTCTTTGCCATTCCACAGAATTAATCTCAAAATATTTATATTTTCTTTGAGGTCCTTAAAGCCCTCAGAGTTCACTTTAAATTATTGAAATTCATTTACTTCTTTCGAATTCACCTAAAATTGTTTAAATTCCCTTGAAATTCGTGGATTTTAACTTGAATTCTTGAGAATATTTTTACATTCATTAGAAATTCTACAGAATTTACAATGAAATTTTAGGAATTCACCTTGAAGTGCCAGGGATTCTTTAGAATTTAGTAAGAATTCTGAAGATCTTACTATTAATTCTTGGAAATTATAAATAAAATTTTAGAAGTCACCGTAATTGAAATTGTTTTGAATGCATAGTGAATTCTTTGTAAATCTTTGAAATGAATCTCAAAATATTTATAATTTCTTTCAATTCGCTTATAGTTTTTAGAACTAACTAGAAATGTTATAAAAGTCTTTGGAATTCATAATAAAATCATTGGCATTCTTCGGATTTAATCTGAAAATATTGATAATTTCTTTAAATTCTTTTAATTCCGGGGAATTCACATTAAATTATTCAAATTTATTGGTTTATTTGAAATTGATCTACAATTTTTTTTTGAATTCCTTGGAATTCACAAGTTAATCTTGGGATTTCATAAGTTAATCTTAGGAATTCATCTTGAATTACATAGGGTCACAAAATCTAAACCCTTGCAACATGAGCCACTCTAATGGGTCTTATGATTTCGGGATCGCTGAATTCGAATCCGTTGTCCGTTTTGTCCCATCAGGTCAGGGTCAAGGTCAGTTCAAGGTCAAACGTACAAAATTCATCGCCAACCAATTAAGTCAGGATACCTATCGGTTTTCGGGTTGGCTGAATTAAAATCAGTTATCCGTTTGGTGTTATTACGTTAGAATCAAGGTCAATTCAAGGTCAAACCCACAAAATTAACCGCTAATCAAATATGTCAGGGTGCCTATAGGTTTTCGGGGTCGCTGAATTCGAGTACATTTTGGTCCCATCGGGTCAGAGTCAAGGTCAGTTCAAGGTCATACTTGCAAAATTCATCGCTAACCAATTAGGTCAGAGTACCTATGAGGTTTCGGGGTCGCTGAATTCAAATCCGTTGCCCGCTTGGTTTGACCTTGAATTTACCTTGACCCTGACCTAATGAGACAAAACGGATAAGGGATTTGAATTCAGTGACCCTGAGAATCGATAGGTACCCAGACTTGATTGGTTAGCGATGAATTTGGTAGGTTTGACTTTTGAATTGGCCTTGACCCTGAACTGATGGCACCAAACGGACAACGGGTTTGAATTCAGCGACCCCGAAAATATAAGAACCACCTAGTCTGGTCCGTGTTGCAAGGGTTGAGATTTTGTGGTCCTGTGTTATTTGGTTTTCACAAATAAAAATGTAGAATTCACTTTAAATTGTGTGGAATTTGTAATGAACTCTTCGGAATTCACTAAGAATGCATTGGTATTCTTTAGGAATTCTTTAGAATTCATCATATATTACTTGGCATTCATCGGAACTAATCTAAAATATATATTTAGAAGTTGTTTTAATTTTTTAAAGACCTCGGAGTTCACATTAAACTATTTGAATCCATTGATCTGTTTGGAAGTCACCTTCAGTTTTTCTTAAATCCTTCAAAGTTTCTTGAATTTAGCTTCAGCATGTGAGCATTTCTGTTTATTTGAATTCGCTTATTTAAAAAGAGGTTTCATCTTCGAGGTGTTCAGACTCACCAGAAATATTTGTGCTACCTCCACTAAATTTCGGAAAAACTAGGCGCAATCTTTATTTTTTTTAAGTTTTGCATAAAATTTCCTTCCTGAGACCATCATTTTATTGATCTTGTCTATATATTTGCTACGTCTACATAAGGTGGCGCATTATACATTTGAATCACAATTATAGAGGGTCGAACTTCTAAGCGACTAGCGTTTCCATGAAAGTGTAAAGCTGGTGTAGGGTCAGGGTTGATGTACGTATGTACATACAAAGTATATCCCATGGGTTTTCATTGATTAGTTTCATTTGATTTCTCACCCCGGACGAAGAAACATGACTGCTCTCCTGTGGCCAGTTTCTCTTGCGTAAGTACAACCAATTTTAATCATTCCTTTTAAGTTTTATGAATTAGGCTTGAATTCTTTAAGATTGTTGAAATTCACAATTATATTTTTTTTAATTGCAAATCTAAATTTAGAATTTACCATCATCTTTATGGTATTTTGCAGTAAACTCTTGGGAAAGCGCCACAAATTCATTTGAATTCTTTAAGAAATCTTTGCAGTCTGTCATAAATAGTTTGGCATTTTTTGGAACAAATATCAGAATATTTAGAATTCTTCCTAATTCTTCACAGTTCTTGGAAATCATATTAAATATTCGACATTAATTCTTCAGAATTCGCCATTCAATTTTAGGAATTGCCCCGAATTCTTTATCATTCATAATAAACTCTCAGGAATTCACTACAAGTTCATTGCTATTCTTAAGCATTTTATGGCATTGTTTGAAATTCATCATAAATTCTTTGGCATTCTTTAAAATTGATCGAAAAATACTTATATTTCATTTTAATTCTTTAGAACAGTTAGAATTCCATTTAAATTATTTGAATTTCTTTGTTTTATTTGGAACTCACCTTCAATTTTTGTTAATTTCGTTACCATTTTTCGAATTCGCCTTGAGTTCTTTGGAATGTTTTAGAATTCACTATCAATTCTATCAAATTAACTATAAGTCCTTAGAAATTCACAGTAAATTATTTATATTTCTTTATAAGTCACTAAGTATTCGGAAGAATTTACTGAATATTCATGGAATTCACAATTCAATCTTAGGAATTCACCGTAAATTCTTCAGAATGCGCCATTGATTATTCAGAATTCACCACACATTCATTGAAATTACCGAAAATTCTGAATAATTTTGGGACACTGTATTTTTGTCAAATAAAAAAATTTTCAACATTTCTTAAAATTTTTCTTAATTTATAAATGTACCACAAACATACAAAATTTTGCAAACTTTCGTAATTTTCAAAACTGTCAAAAATTTCCTGAATTCGTATTAAAATATTAAAATATCAAGTTAGTTATGAAAAAAACTTCTGAAAACATGCACTTGTTATAAAAAATATTGTATTTGAATAAATTCAGTTAAAATATATTTTTTTGTCAATAACGCCTTTTCCATTAAACTGATTACGTGCATTTTTAATTATTTTATTAATTGATGTTTCCTGCTTTTTATAGACTTCATTATTGTTATCTTCTTTGTTCTTGTTATTCATTACGTTCATTGCTCTTTATTCCTTCATTTTTAATAAAACTGTGAAGATGAATAATTTTCTCTGGATGTACTGAAAAATGATTAATTTTTTTCATTTAATAAATAAATATTATCATTTTTTTATTATTTAATTCACAGAATAGGCATTTGGTCATCCAAGAGAGAAAAATTTCAATTTGTGAACTCAATATTTTGGAAATTCATAAAACTTTTCCTGTGTGTTAAAAAGTTAGAGTACAATTTTTGAAGGTACAACTCTTAATTTTAAAAAGCAATAAAAAATTGCAAATAACAAAGATGTATTTTTATTTATTATTTTTTTACTACAATACAAATTTTCTACCTTATGAATCGTTTCAAAATCGTGATTGTATCATGTTTTGTAAATAATCTGATGCAACTAAAATGAAAAAAACAAATGTAACTCACTAATTTAAACAAAATGTTTTTTACATGTATTCAAAAAAATTTTTAATATATTCCGACACATATGTTTTAATTTCTAAATTGGTTATTGTTGTTTACTACCTACTAGTAATAGGATACTCTGTTTTTTAATCTTAAATTTTATATTTCTCAGATTTAAATTTATCGTAATGATTTTTAATGTGAACAAAATTTAATTACCACGTTTCCGGTTATGCTTAGTAAGATCATACTGAGGCCAACTTGAAAAAATAAAGAAACTGAGAAAGCCGCGTCAAGCTTTTTTGAATATCTTTTATGATAAAGAAAATTAGGAATATTTCATCCATTGGCACTAATTTACACTGCTGACATCTTTTTTTAATTTTCAGAAGTACCCTTTTTTCATGATTGTCTGATTTATCAAAAAAGGTCTTATATCTGGGCTAAAGCTGTCTAAAAATGATTTCCAGTGGGTAAGATTAATTTTGATATAAAATTTGAGAGAAATGAATTACAAGAATTGCAGTAATTCCAGACCAGTGAAGAAGAAAATAAAAAGCTAAGCCAATATACATTACCTATATAAATGTTTGTTTTATTTTTTTTTAAATATCATTACTGGATTATAAAAGAATTTAATGCAGCGACAATTTTCAAATTATTCCAAATTATTTTTCATCAGCCCACAATAATATAGAATTACAAAAGACGAAAAACTGATGGTATGAAGTTTTATTTTTAATGTACAAAATTTAGAATGTCAAATTATTGGGAATAGTAATTAGTAGTGAGTTAATTAATAATTTATAGGTACCCATTGGTAGAATCATAATCCATATTGCATGAAATCCTAGCTGATCATTTCTTTATGATTTGTGATAATTATTTCCAAGAATTTGCATATTTACTATAAATTAGTATGTAAAGTAAGAAATAAAAGTATTGTTTGTATTTTTTGATAAACTATTATTTATAAAAAGAATAAAAAATAAACGAAAGAATAATTAAATAATGAAATAATGAAATAATGAAAAAAAATAAAACAACGAAAAAATAAAGATTAGTTTGCATCACAATATAAATAAATTCCACTATAACTATTTGAAATTTATACCGTTTTTGTATACATTGAGTAGAAAAAAATGAAAAAATAATAAATGAAACTAAATGTCAATACAAAATTTTTAATTTGAGAATAGAGAATTTATTAACGAAAATAAACAAATTTACTTTTAGCAATGTATTTAAACCAAGTTTTAAGTGATTTTTTAATGTGTTATTTAAGTAGATATAATAATAATTGTATACGTTTAGAACTTATGCATTAAATCAGAACTTATAAATTTATTGAAGGAAATGCAACGACTGCTTGTTTTAACTCAAGTTTTTTACTCACCTTTGATTTTTTCATTATTTTAGGTTTATTTTTTAATTTTTCATCCTCTTTATGAATAATATTTGATCAAAAACTACAAAAAATACTTTTGTTTATTATTTTAAATATTAATTTAAAGCTTCATGTCGTTAATTTTTACGCCAAATATTTAAAATACGTGTTAAAATGCGTAAATATGCAAATTTTTGGAAATAATCATCGTAAATCATAAAAAAATGATCAACTAGGATTTCATGCAATATGTATTATGATTCTACCAATGATTACCTATCAGTTTGCTTGAACCATTTTGGTTGACATTTCACCTTAAATAAAATTTGATTCCTGCCAACTGTGGAGGGAATTCGAATGGACTTTCCCCAAATTATTCAGTAGTGATAATAAATAAATTAGGATTGATGTTATCAAATTTGTCATCTAATGAAAACGAAATTATTTCCACAGGTGAATTACGCACCAAGGCCGGATTTTCATACATATCTTACCAATCCTAACCATACAAATTTAATCAACATGCATCGATTTCATTAATGTCTGGTTCTTCATCTGAGAGAATACTATAATTTTTCGTAAGTAAAAGTCTCATAAGGTAATAAGTAATTGATCTCCGCTGAATCATTTCTAATTATCTACGGTTATAAATTATATTTATTAAATTACCTCCTCACAACCCACAGTGCAAGTCTGGCTTCGATGTTCCTTTCAAGCTTGTGAAAATTTACGTGGCGAGCGCGAGCTATGTACGCGATATCTCCTCCTAGCGACATGGACAAAAATGATCAAAATGATAGTATGAAGATAACGATATATAGGGACCTAATCTACCTTTCCGATACTGCTGCCGCCCCGACAATTGCGGCGAACCTGACAAAATTAAGATGAGAAAAGCTCGAAATTCTTTGGAAACAATACAGAATAAATTAAAATTATAAATTTTGTCATAAGTCATACGCATCTTGAAAACATGGTATGCGATTTAGAACAAATTTTTGTATGGTGAAATGATTTTTTTAAATGTGAACGACTTATAGAAGCCTGTACTCATAAGACCCTAACGTTAATACAGAAAGGTTTCCAAAATACAAAATAGGGTTTATCTCATTCTGTTTCAACTATAGGAGTATTATTGTGCTGCTGTTCTAATCAAGAAGCACTGAAGCAGAGTGCCTTTTCTCAAAACATGGTCAGATTTTTCATTTTTTTTCTGATCAATTTAATCATTGCTTGTTATTGTTATTCGATTGATTTGCATTATATATACATACAATTTATTGCTTATCATGTTAAATGTTGTTATGGACAGAATGAAATATACAAGATGAGTAAATTGTGTAGGGCGAAAACTTTTGAACATTAGTACAGTAAGAAGTTTCTGAGATTTCTAAGGCATTTGTTCTGAATTAGAACTGTAACTATAATATGAATATATTAACTATAATAAATTAAAATTT
>CAKNWU010082768.1:0-10255 GCA_932072015.1 Andricus quercustozae | reverse complement strand
CTACCCGGGAGGCTGCAGCCTATGTAGCCCATATGGGAATTCCGCCACTGCTTGTTTGGCACGTAGCATACTGTATGACAAGTGCCTTCTGAAAACGGAATTAGGCTAGCTTTGCATAGCTCAATTGATATTGCCTTTTTAATTGCTACCTCGATAGGTCCCACTATTGCACGATAAAACCAGCGCATGTGTATGTAAATAAGTGACTTATTGCGTAATAATTAAATTTATGAACTTTGAGATCAATTTAAAACGCATTAATATTATAAAATAATATTTCTCTCTGAAAATAATCTCTACTTCTACGTAACCTTTTACAGGGCTCATTGCAATACAGAGATTGTATAATGAATGGATACTCACTGAGCGTATTTTAAAAGCTCAATCCATATCACGATATTTAAATTATCCTGTCTGTCCTGCGTCATATTATATCATAGAGCGAAGAATAGGAAAATTTCATATCGAAATAAATTACTATAGTCGAGAGTTAAAATTGATTTCAATTTGATAAACTGTAAGTGATGGAAAAGTAATTAAATTATTTATTGAGCGCCAACTTTTCAGGCAGAGAATCTCATCGGTGATGTGAATTTTCATTATTCATTTGTGAATCATTAAATGCTTTGTCAAATTCATCTATTTATCCTAATTCAAAGTATATTCAAAAAGAATCATCGCGACAATATATTAAACCCGAATTTCACTCAATTTAATTTTTGCGAATTACCATTTGGCATAATTTTATGTTTTCTGAATTACCATTTGTCATAATTATCTTTTGTCATAATTTTCATATCACCTAATTTTTACTTTAACGAATGACCATTTGGCATAATTTTTATTTTTCCGAAATAGTGTTTGACGTCATTTTAATTTTTCAGAGTTATCATTAGCCCTGAATTTAACATTAACTAACTAAATTTATCATTCTCAATTACCATTATTTAGATTTGTCCGAATTACAATTTGACATAATTTTCATGATATTCATTCTTCAGAAGAGCCATATGATATAAAATTAATTAACACAAATCGCCATTTGTTATAATCCTCACATCTTTGAACCGTGAAAAATTGTAATTGACTAAATTTTAATTTCGCGCCATTATTTTTATGCTGATTGTACTTTAGGTAAAATGAAATTTCTGTTATAGGTAGGTATAACGATTCGGTGAAGTGGAGATCGTGGAGATTATGAACAATAGCAATTCGTATAAATGGATTTTAGGTTATGTACTTATTCAGAAGAATGAAAATTATGTAAAATGATAATGCGGAATAATGCAAATTATGGCCAATGGCAATTAGGTATAGTAAAAATTATGTCCACTGATGCAAAAACCCCGAAACCGAATAGTTCATGACAAATACCGCCTAGTTCAAAGAGGGTATAATCTCGCAATAAAAATTGGTTTAAAGTAAATTAGCTAGCAACAAATTTTCACTAAGTTATAATGAAAATATGTGGTTATCGGTCTTCCTGACACTACTCATATACATACTGAGCATAAACACTGCCTGTGCTTGTAATCTTTTGGGAATTTTCAATTATCTGCGAAAAAAAATATTATTATTAATTTATTATCTATTTCTATAAATTATAGTTCTTTCACTAAATCTCTCTTTTCTTTGAGTTAAGTGCATCGTTCTTTGAATCAATTAATATTATGGCAACTCTGTTACGTCTTTATTTAAAGCAAACAATGAAAAATAATGTTCCATTTCAATATATAAAACCAGAAAATTAAATCAAGAAATTGAATTTAAAAAAAGAGGAAATGTGGAAAATCGATGTAAGTTACTGCAGTGTAACGTGCTACATTAGTCTATTGATCTCAGAATTATATATTCTGATGCAGTCTTTGTATATAAAACGCATAGGAGCATAACAAAATCAATGCGGCAAAAATACTATGGTTAATATTTAATATAAATATCTTCGACATTGCATTCTGTGGAATGTATTGAATTTATCTTAAGTATGCACAAAATATAACCGGAATCGCTTTGATAAACTGAATAATGAGATTTACTCTTTTAAAAAACCATTCTTGAGGGTATCTATAATTGCCTTTGTTGATAAAAATTTAACTTTTAACTTTTACTAGATATTATTTGCAGGTTCTTTCCTTACATTTGAAAACATTTTTAATTGCTAAGGCCACATGAATAAGATGAAATCAAAATGGAAGAGAGTAAATGAGATATAAGCTAAATGGGCTAAGAATTAAATCGCATGGTAGCAAAATTGTAAACAAAAGTTTCAAAGCTTTACAAACATTTAATAATAATAATAATGTGACTATGCAATTATTGCTTTTCAGACTTTCGATGCAATTTTCCATCCTGTCCGTTTCTGCTAAAGCATGTGAGATCTGTTTATTAAATTAATGAATTAGTAAGTTAATGAATTATTTTTATTCGACGACAAAAATATGTTTAAACATTCTTAAACATTTTTTTTTACAATTTTTTACAATTTTTTTACAATCGTTTAAACAATTTCCATTCGTTTAAATAATCTTTCTTTGCTACTAACTCATTGGAATTATTCGGATATTAATCAACTATTTGTTTAAAAATTCATATTTATTTAAATAATTTTTTCTTTAAACAATTTTTTTCTTAAATAAATATTTGAAAATTCTTTTTTCTGTAATTAACAAGTAGATAATTATTTGTTTACACAATTGATAAAATCTTCAAACAAATGAGTCTTTCTGACAAAGCCAAATTGTCCCATCAAACGTAAAAATGTACCAATCAATGAGTTAGAAGAAAAAGATTATTTAAATAATTAGAAATTCCTTAAACAATTTCAAACTATTTAAAAATGCTTCAAAACATTTCATTTGTCGAATAACAGAAATGTACAACAAAGAAGAGAAAAACAGAGCACATGTGTCAATATTTGCGCCAAAATTGTCAATATCTTTTTACATTCTTATCATAGTGAGAAGGTATTCGTTTTATGTGAAAGCTGACTATCGCGGATTTCTTTAAATCTCCAGGTTTCGAGATCCGCTGAATCCGAAAAAACTGGTTTTACGATGGTGGGTGTCTGTCTGTCGTCGTTGTGTCGTATTTGTTGTCCCCTGAATACCAGGTAACATTCACTTAGGCTTAGGTTGCGCTTCGGCACATGTTTTAAGGGGCCAAAAAGAAAGATCGAGTTAGTTAACCAGCTATTTTGTATAAAAATTCAAAAAGTTAGAGCGTTTTCAACATTTTTGGGACCATTTTTTTAAAAGCTTTGAAAATTCTATGTACGGCTATTCGTAGTACTTGGAAAGTCGAATCATATATCCCTTCGATTTTTGTCGATGAAAAGAAAATGATCAGAGTTAAAGCATTTGCCAAATTAAACAAAAAACGAAAATAAAAATTGTAGGCCAAACAACGCACGATATGAAAAAAGTCAAGAAAAGAAAAACGTTGCTTTTTAAAAGCCGTACAAGATTATCATAACAACTGTTTGAATTTTCTTGAAAAATCCCCATTTTGGATTTTGATTGCACAAAAAATAAAAAATAAACAAATTCAATGTTGCGGTCAAACTATGCAAGATACATAAAAAGGCGAGAACAAAAATTGTGCTTCGAAAAAAGATCTACAAATTTGTTATGATTCACTTTTTGATAGGACGAGTAGTTTTTTGGACAAACGACACAAGCTACGACGAAAATAAATAGACAAAAGTTCTTCACCAAAAAAAAAGAGCTGCAAATCAGTTATTAATTATTTTTTGTTAGGATGCGTAGTTTCCGTTTTAATCGTGAAAAATAATATTAAGAATTAAAAAACTAAATTGTTGGAAACACGATGCATGGTACGAAAAGAAATAGGCAAAAGTTTCACACCCAAAAATAATCTATAAATTTTTCATTAATCATTCTTTGATGCTACGCGCAGTTTTTGTTTTAATCGTAAAAAATAACATTAAAAAAAATTAACCTTTTTGACAAACAACACAAGCTATGAAAAAAAATAATAGACAAAAGTTGCTCACCCAAACAAGAGCTGAAAATTTGTCCTCAATAATTTTTTTATAGGACGCGTAGTTTTGGTCTTAATCGTGAATAAAATAGTAAAAATATAAAAGGATCTATAAATTTGTAATTAATCCTTTTTAGATAGGACGAGTAGCTTTTCTTTTATTCGCATAAAATAAGATTAAAAATGAAAAAAAGGACTTATTGGGAAAACGATACAAGCTACCATATTATTTTCAATAAATTGTTAAATAACAACTTTTTTCACTTTTCACTTTTCACTTTTTTCAATTATGGAATTTTCCGGGTCTTTGCAGCACGTACTAATAATAACCGATCGTGCTTAAAATTGAAGATAATTTTTTTCTGGGAACCTCACAAAATGGAGAAGTGGCTCTATTAGAAATTCAATTCTTTGGACCACCTTTATGTTTAGTTGCGTTTTTCTGGAAAAACGGTTTTCCGAAGTTCCAACTTCAAAAATGCCCCAGTAACTTGTTTTTCAACTCATAGGGTCCATTTTGGACCTAAAATTCCGGGAATTTATCCGGCTACATGCCACTATGCTTCACTTTATACCAGCCATAAGGGCCCTTTTCATGCGGGCGCCCACATATAAATATAACGTCGAGTCAAATGACATAAAAAAGTATTTATAAAAGTTTATATTTTCAAATCCACGTCCGTTTCTCTAAATCAGAATTAATAAAAAGTTTCTGTTGAAATAGTGCCAAGTCATTTAATAATTTATTTAGAAAGCATTTTTAAATTAAATTCACGAATGAAAGAAATATTTAAATTTTTAATATTTTTCAATACCTCCTTACGGAAAATTGAAGAACTTCTTCTATTTTTGGCTTAACTTGCACAGAATTTTGTTTACTTTCAACCTACTTTAGAGTAAAAAATTTACCTTCCTTATTATCGAGATTAAGATCTTAAGTTACAAGAAAAAAAAGGTGGTCGCTCAAATCGTGGTGGTACAGCGTAAATATTCAAAGCAACTCGTTCTCATGCAAGTTCGTTAAAATTACTGAAGAAAAACACGAGGAGTTTTAAAGGAGAAAATTTTCTGTATACTCGTAATAAAGTCATGCCATTATAAAATAATGGCGTTTGGGTTTCCTAATGACTTGGACGATTTTAACTATCCTTTCAGAGTGCTAACGAACGACGCAGTCACATTTTCGGTATAATATTTGTCGAAAAAAAAACTTGTATGATAAAATAGCACAAGGTAAAACGAAAGCTGCTTTGTTAGTTGTTATGCCGCGAGAAATGTTGACTGCCACAGTGGCAAGGCGGAAACGCAGTCGAACTTCTATAATTACATAACGGGGTTGGAATTAGGTCGGAAAATGCTTTGGTCCAGTCGCTTCGCCGAAACGAACAAAGTGGCGAAAGTAATGTGTGACTTAAATAGGATGCAATATCCGGGTGATCACTGATTCTGCTGTTTAACCAATGTGCCTAATTATAGTTGTGAAGATCGATGAGAAGACATTACATTGGTGTAACCGTATTAGGGGCAGTGCAGTCTCCGTAGGGTTGCGGGCTAATCGCTTTGGGATCAATAAGCCCTTGAGGTTGGACGCGTGCCACTCACGGTCCATTTTTGTCTCACTCACGTTATGCGCTACTATCACCCGTTTTGCTTTCAAAACAAACCTACAGAATAACATCTGGACGAATCACTGAAAGATTTAAGTTTATTTTTCCTTCGATGCTTTCTTCAAATATGCCAAAAATTTTTTCAATTTTTGTTTAATTGGTCCTATATTTTTTTAATACCTCATTTTCTCAAATAATAAGGATATTCAACTCGGGCAAAATATTCCTTTTCCTTTTTTCACGTTTGGCACTTGGTCCCAAAAGTTATCTAACGGCAAGAAGAACCTTCCCACCAAACTTGATGTTTCTGTAGAAATTCGAGCGAAATTTAAGTTTACCGCTGGAATGCTTGATTGTAACCCACAATTTTTATCATTCAGGGGATAATTATAGCTGCCAATTAGTATATACAGCTGTCAAATTTATGTAACGAAACTATCGGGAATTAGGATAAAAAAGCTCGGGGGCTGTCTGTGATAAGAAGAAAAAAGAAAAATTAGTTATTTGGCAAAAGTTCGTGTTACACTGAAAGATCTTTAACTCTGCTCGAGCCTATTTACATATGTTAGATTGTTAGATACGCCATGCAGTCCAGCAAAATTAGACGAAAAAAGTCGAACTGCTGTTACTCGAAGTCCAGAAACCCTCGAGCAAATAAAGGTAGAGCAACTCTTGTTATTAACAAACGAACTGAAAATTGCAAACATTTTTTACAGTTTCGCCTTTATTTTTGTTGCATGTAAGAAATAGCGTAAGTGCGTATAGCAAGTGATCTATAGAGGATAAAATTAGCGATAAAATGAGCCCTCATCGAACTTTCTACGACCCATAGTTTATTAAATATGAATCTATTAATTAATACTGTGCTTTCCATGAGTTAGTGATGCATATAATGAATTGTAAATGTTATAAAAAAGAATATATCCACTTTCTATTTACAGATCGTTAGAGTGCAATAACTGCTCAATATCAACGATTTTTTTTGTACTAAAAATCCAAAATTGGCAGGGTGGGTAAAGAGTGGATTTTTTTTTAAATAATTTGTTACAAAGTAACACTTTTAGTTAGTTCTCATGAAGTTAATCTGCTAAGCGCAACCTTAATTAACAAATTCATATTTCATAAAATGTGGGTCCTAGAAGGTTCGATGAAGGCTCATTCAAAACCATATTTTATCCTCTAAACCTCACCTCCTATGAATGTATACGTTATAAAGAATTTATTTCAACAAATGGAAAGTTATATATAGTATATGCATCAAGATACCTTACTTACCTTACTAAACCACATAATATTGTCGGCACCTAACATTTACCTTTGTTATAAATAATTTTAATAAACATAGCTTCTCAGACATAATAAACTCCAGAAAATTGACAAATCTTAAAATTGTGGTTTGTTTTAAATATCTTAAGTTAACAAATGGAAAATTTTCATCCTTTTATTGCAGAAAAAATGTCTTCCTCATCTTATATTTATCGTAATAGCTTATCAGACTTCATAGAATCCAAAATGTTCCGGATTTTAGTTAATCTGATATATTTGCAAGCCTATATACCAATTTTCGATGCTTTAGCTTGAATTATTTTTTGAAAAAACTAGATAGTAAATTTAAATAAGTTTCGAGAGTTTGGTAAGTCTGAGAAGCCATTTTGATATATACAAAATAATTAATACTTTTTCTGTGAAAAATAGATGAAGATTTTCTATTTGTTTACTTAAATTAATTATAAAAATGCTACACGTTAGGTGTTAACAATATACCATAGCTAGTAAGTCTGATAAGCTACTTCGATACATATAAGAGAGCAAAGAACCCTTCTCGCAAAAACATGATGGAATATGTGGATTTATTCACCTAAATTATTTATAACAAAAATAAATATTAGGTTTTAACGATATTTTGCAACAGAATAGGTTTAATAAGCTATTACAATCTATATAAGATGAAAAATAATTTTTTTCGTGAAAAAAAGATACAAATTTTCTATTTGTCAACCTAAATTATTAATAACAAAGATAAATATTAAGTTCTAACGATCTTTTGCAGTAGAATAGGTTTGATAAGCTATTACAGTCCATATAAGATAAAGAAGAATTTTTTTCGTGAAAAAATGATGAAAATATTCAATTTGTTAACCTAAATTATTTATAACAAAGATAAATATTATTTTCTAACGATATTTTGCAGCAGAATAGGTTTCATAAGCTATTACAATCCATATAAGATAAAAAAGAATTTTTTTCGTGAAAAAATATGAAAAATTTCTATTTGTTAAGCTAAATTATTTATAACAAAGGTAAATGTAATTTTTTAACAGTATTTTGTAGCAGAACAAGTCTATCAAGCTATCACAATACATATAAGCTAAAATAAAACTTTTCTTGCGAAAAAATGAACATTATATATTCACCTACATTATTCATAAGAAATATAAATATTACTGCCTTAGAAATGAAATAAAGCATATCTGCAATTCGGATAAGTCATCTGCCACATTTACGAATCTTTAAAAAAGGACTCAAATGTCCTTGATGCTAATGGTGTTTATTGAATATCCATTTTGCAATACGATATACATAATGGATGTTCATAAAGTCTACTAGAATGAAGGTGATTTGAGTCCCATTTCAAAGTGTGTGTTTGTGTGTAACCATATCACAAACTTTTACCTCTAAGAAGTTAAAACTTTTTTATTCCGTCCTTTCTTCAAATAACCCTTTTAATTTAAGCAGTGGATGCTCCGCGGGTTATTTCTGGATACATAATTGAGCGTGTTTATTATTAAAGTACAACATAACCTACCAGGAGTATGAGGACACCTATACAAAAGAAACGATTAAAAGCATGCCCTCACTTCTCACGGGATATCTCAGGAACAAAAAGAGATAAAATTATTTTTTAAAACAGCGTTAGAAACCTTACTAAATAACGCATAGAATATGATATAACTGAAGAACTTAATGAATAGAAAATGACAGAGTGAGTGAAAATACCGGCTTAATTTCTGATTTTTACATGTTTTCAATCGTTTCTTTTGTTAATGTCAGAATACTCCTGGACAGTACTGTATAATAGACTCACTACTTATTATTATATACTTTTATGTCATATATAACACTGCTTATACGGTAAGGTCAAATTGAAAGCAGTCATAGGGAAGCGGGAGTGCGAATGAAACACCCAATAGATGGCGCATAGAGCGTCTCTTTCACACTCGTGGATATGACTGGTATGAATTATAACTGTTCAAAAATATGATTAAAACTTGTTTAAATCATTATCAATTAAAGCATTATTATTTCAGACGCCACGCTTGTTTTCTGCAGTTGTCCTATAACAAATAGGTAACAAAACGGTCTATAGTAGTTGTTAAGTTTTTAGGTGACAGAACTGTCACATGAAGGTAAGAGTGTGATATAAAATTGATACGACTTATCAAGATCAATACTGAGTTCTGTAACTGTTGCATGACAGTGTTACGTGCACATTGCGTAAGAGGTGGAATGGGACAGGTTGGGCAGCGTATCCGTATGGAATAAAGCAACAGGTAAAAACTTTTTTTAAACCATCATTATGAAAAATTATTGTTTTTAACTGGTTCTAATAAAAAAGAGAAGGAAAGAGAAATTATAAAATATACTTATTTCAAATTGAAACTGGAAGAAGGAAGCGGCGGGAGGCAGTGTGTAACAAACTTTTTTTTAATTAGTTAATACCATTACTTTTTATAACAAATATGAGCTAAGTCCAGAAAAAGAGGGAGGTGTTTCAATGGGAGAGGGGCAGCGTATCTATAACGCTTGTCTAAAATAATTGTTTTTGATATAATAGTAAAAGACTTTTTTAAACTAACATTATTATTAAAAGTTTTTATTTGAAACTAGTATTGTCGATACAAAATACGAGTTAGGTACAGAGTATAGAGATACAGAAAGGTGATTTGAAATAATATTTAAGTAGTGAATGTAACAAATGTGAACGTCCGCATGAAAAGGGCCCTTATATTCGGTATGGAGTTATGAATAAGGCGCAAGATAAACCCTGTGTATTAGGTTGAAAACCGAGTCGCTAGGGTAATTTTTAAAACTGCGAAAAACAGCTTTTCAAGAAAAACGCCTCTAAAGTTGGGGATTGCCATTAGCGCACGTGTTATAAGCTTTCTTCAAACATGAAATCTACCCACTTTCGGTTGCTTTCGGGACATAAGTATAGTGCCAATAGATTCAGTATGGGTCCTAATATCATCCCCTACTCAAACTCAAAAATAATAATTTTGTTCCTGACTTAGAAAAACGCGAATGTCTCCTCATCTAGAAGCGGCCATAAGGGCTCTTTCCGTGTGGACACCAACGAATATTCAATAATAATCGCGCTTGATTGAGTTTTCAAAAATTACCAACAAAAAAGCTGTTTGGCTGTACAAGGGCAGTCTATCAACTGTGTTTAATTTCCTCGTAATATTTTACCAAGAAGAATATTTAAAAAAAACTTCTATGATATCTAATTATTATTTATCTGGTCACAGATTTTTCAAAATTTGAAAACTGAAAAATTTGTAAAGATTATACCACGCAGCCGACAAGACAGGAAGTCTTTTTGCAACTGTGTGAGAAAAAGGATCAAAGAGTAACCTCGCTTTTTATTA
>CAKNWU010082720.1:0-11967 GCA_932072015.1 Andricus quercustozae | reverse complement strand
CCCCCCCCCCCTCGCACGAGATGTTGGAATGGCATAGGGGTTTAACCAACATTATTTCTGTGACTTGTCACAGGGGTGCCTTTCCACCCCCACGAGACGTTGGAAAGGGGTAGGGGTTTGACCATAATTATTTCTGTGACCAATCACAGGGGTGCCTTGCCCCCCCCACGAGATTTTGGGAAGGGGCATGTTTAAAGTATGATTTAATAAAAACTGGTCTACAATAAATTGTCGGTACTCGTAATTTTTGTTTACCGTAACGACAATTTTTTACCGGTACCGACAGTGTACACACTTTGTTATTTTTACATGTAGAAAAGAACAAACAATATTTTTATAAGAAATGTTATATTTCTGTTGAAAAATTTGGTAATGATTTCTGCCATTAAAGAGTTTGTTTTTTTAAGTTGGATATACTCAGGTCGTGGGAAATCCATCACGGCGATATATATGTGGCAGTAAAAAATAAAATTGGTTAAATAAACGATTTTTATATGTTTAAAATCATTTTAATATTCAAGAATATTTTCTTTAAAAAATATTTCAATAAGTAATAATGCATTATTTAAAAAAATCTGATTCTTAAATATAGTAAATAGTAGTTCATTTAGATAACGTTTTTTGTAAGTTTAACCAGATAGTATGCAGCTAGGACTAAACGTACGGACAGTCCGTATGTTTAACCCGGCCGTATAGCTGAAAGTAAACGTACGGACTGTCCGGACTTATAGACACTACCTAATTAAAAATATGAAAATAGACTAGACAGCCCAAAATGGTTTCAAAACAGGGGAAATAGGGGCATTTTCAATCAAATAATTGCATTTTTTAGAAGACATTTGGATCTTCAACAAAAAAAGCTGAATTTTCAATCCAAAAGAACAAATTTTCTGTCCAAATACACGAATGTTCAACAAAACAGTCGAATTTTTAACCCGAAAAGTAGAAATTTCAACAAAACGTTTATTTTCAATCAATAATGATGAGTTTTCTGCCATAAAAGATAAATTTTTAAACCAAGAAGAATAATTTGAGGCGTATATTCAACATGAGTCTATAATATGTTGACAGCGCCGTGTATGAGAATATATGTAATATTTTCCGAGTATAAGTCTATCTGCATTTTAGAAACTCTTCAGGAGAGCTGATTTAAGTTTGAAATGTTCAAAAAGGTCACAAGTACACACTAAAATAATGAAAATGGTTTTAATTGTTTAATTAACTTTTCAATTTATAATTACCCCTAAGTTTTATCAAATAATTGTGTTAGATAATAATAAAAGCATAATAATAAGCAGTGACTAATTTCTCACCACACTAATAATTTTGATAATAATCAAAGAAAAAACTGAATCTTACCTTACATTTATTCAATTTTTGTTACACTAAATTACTATGTATGATTAAACTATTAAATAAACAGAATGATCGATCGGCTTCTCAAATCGTGAACATAACCTCTAAATGCAACATGGGTGCAGATGGCACACCATCCACACATACATGGTTGTCAACATTGCATTAAAAAACGATATTTTTTACTTAATGTCAAGACAATATAATTCTTGCCGACAGTTACGTTTCAACTGTGATTCCTAAACCGAATCATATGTATGAAATTTTAGGTGTTATATTTTGAACTAACTTTCTTTTCTGTCGAATATTCTGATTCTTTCTGAAACTTATTTATTTTTCTAAGCTTTTCAATCTTGTTTCAGAATGCACATCTCATAGAATTATCTAACATTGCAGCAAAAGGTGCAGAATAGTCTATTCTATCAGAATATAATAATAACTCAAAATCGCCAAAAATGCAGATAGACTCATGCTCGGCACATATTACACATATTGTCATATACGGCGCGCTGTCAGCACATAGACTCATATTAAATGGAGGCGTCGAATTATCTACTAAAAGACGAATTTTCAACAAAATAGATGGATTTTCAACCAAATAGTTGAATTTACAACTAAGAAAGATAAGTTTTCAAACAAAAATGGAAAACAAATTTCTATCGAGTTGAATTCATAGAAAAAAATTCATAACCTACCAAAATACAAATTTTCAACAATTTTGAAATTTTAATCTTTTCAAATTGGTACGTAAAAATTTTTAAGTAGGAATGATTTTAGAATATTGACCACTTTAATATTTGGAAAAAATCAATGAATATTTTAGGATATCAGATTTAAAAAAAGTATATATAAATAATTTTTTTAGATATAATTAGCTCAATGAAAAAAATTTTTGAAGATTAGAAAATTAAATTGAAAAGGAGGATTTTATTTTCTACGCTAGGGTGGAAAGAAGATAGTCTGTGATTCGTCTCAAAGCGAACGGAAGTGGAACAAATGACTTCTCACACAAATCTTCGACCTTTAGAACAGAGGGTGTTCCAGCTCTTGCGCAAGCTCCTTCCTTTTTTTCATTTCCTCTCCTTAGAAAAATGTTTCCTCTTATTAGTTTCGACTTGTGGCTTCTTATCCACAAAGATTCGAGATAACAAAGAAGACGTTTGCCAAATAAATGAAAGCTTATCCGTGCCATATTCTATTATTTACCTCGCTAATAAATCATCCACTTTTTTATTTCGTTCTCGCTTAAAATGCTGACAGTAAGCCCATGAGTGGCGCATGTCTCGACTAGGAATGCTTTAATGGTTTCAGCTCTGTCAGCAATCGATGTTCCAGTTCTATTCCGCGATTCAAGACTTGAATCGATGGTAGTAAATCATGTTCAACACGATTCTGCGACTTGCATTTCTAGTCGTTATGGGAAATTTATGACTTTTTCCTTCATTTGCTTTCATTTTTGTCTTGGAATTAGAGGATACTGCAAATAATCTCGTATATTACCATTTTTATACATTCTAAAACAATTTCTTTTACATTTTTGGGTGAAATCTCAAATTTGCATCTCAAATTTATAGGTTTGCGTAATGTTTCATTCATTGTATACTGACTTAAATTCTGATTACAAAACACTTATTTTGCGTCTACACTACATCAGCCATATCGTTATTTAACACATTTTGTCTAGTTGCGAGTGATACATTAGACTGATAAGCGAAGTTTATGAGCTTTCTTTAAATTCCTGATACCGGAGAAATACATTTTATTAATTTAATTAATTCTTTTAGACACAGCTCCAGTAATTTACCTAAAAATATAGTTTTTGCCTTTTCTCCTGTCATCCAATCTCAGTTTTACAATACAACGAATGAACATAACCTCACTTTTTCTGTATTGATAATAATAAAAATCATTGTAGGAGCATACAACAATAAATTATTGGCAGGCTGTGCCAAGAATTGTGTAATATGCTTCAAATTGAAAATTCATTGGCACTACATATTAATTATTAAATAAACTTTATTATGGTAGAAATAATAATTTCCAGATTCTCTCGAAATGTTCCAGTAAGAAAATAATCAATTTAGTTAATTATAATGTTGATTGATAAATGCAATTACACAAGAGCTACCATAGAAGGGCATCCGATGTACCGATCCCTATAACTGCTGTCTCAGGCAACAGAACGCTTGCGACGTGTATCGCAACATGTCTCGCCATCGGCCGTTCACATTTCGAGGCTCCGATTTACAGGCAAAAGGCAACCCCCGAAACTGCCTTTATATGAAATCTTTTGTGTATCTAAAAACACTACAGAATGAAAGTAATTAAGTCGTTGAAATATTCCCCTCTACTTTCTCACCGTTACGTCCCCGCCTGCCCTGTTCCCTTCTTGCACCTACCTTCCCCTAAGTGCCCTCTCCTACCCCCTTCACACACTTCTCATATCATTACCTACTCCCCCTCCTCTCACTTCGCCCTAACTACTTCCCCTTCCCTCTCCTTACTTACCCCATTACCCTGCCCTTCTTTTTCTACCCCTTCATCCACTTTCTCCACTTCCGCTTAATTCCTCTACTTTCTCTCCCCTATTTGCACTCACCCACAACTTCCCCTACTTTCCCCCACTTATAATCCCGTTCCCTTCAGGTCCATGACACGTGACATGCAGCAAGTCTCTCTGCAGAAAGTCACACCTGCGGCATGTCATATCTGCGGTATGTCACATCTGCGGCATCTCTATCTAGCGGCATCTTCATCTTCTTTGTTTTTGACCTTTTGATTTAATCAACAAGCCATGGCATAACCAATAAAATCTGGTTGTATTCCACAAGTTCCGTATTAAAATCCCTCAAACTGCAATTTTTCTTTTCCTTAGATAGGTTCCACATGCATTTCCAGCTTTGACTATGTTCCTGCAGAAAATCAAAGGCAATTAACTTCCGTAATCGTCGAGTGAATACTTCCAATCCCACGAAGGCGATCCCCTCACTCTCTCTCTCTCTCTCACTGCCGGCGCCGCCATCTGGAGAGAAGGGAGGAGAGTCGCCTGCGCAGGAAGGCGCCAAAATCAAAACCATACATATGTCATTTGACAGATAGAGTACTTAAGTTACTCCATAAATCTATGAGTGAGAAAAGAAGAGCTCCGCTCAAATTAAATAATCATGTTACCTCGCTGAAAGAAGCGACCCAGATCACTTACGGACTTCTTAGAGGGACTAAAAATGATGTCCTTTAAATCTATCTGCCCAGGAGGAATCCCCGCGTCGACCCGCTCAAAGAATCCGTGCAACGCCGGCCTCCCCCCAGCCAGGATGGGTCACTGATTAAGGAGATGGAAAAGATCCTTGAGCGGTCTTCCGCACTCGCATCCCACCGGGAGACTCGATCTCATCCTCGCGAAATGATATCCCGTGCAGAGATGATCTGGCCGGAGCCTATTCATTATATTTAGATGCCGTCTGGGTAAACTAAGGCCTCGGAACCAGGACCTAGGCGTTTTGAAATTTACCCTTGAGAAATAATTCCCCCGTCGTACCATCGGTTCTGCGCCAGCACAGAGTAGCCCAAAATTTGAAGTCCCGTTGGTATGCCTCGCGCAAGTCGCGTACCGGAAGCCCCTTGACAGTTATGACTGGAAATCTAGAGGCCAGCTTGGTCACTCCATCAGCAATCTTATTTCCCCTAATCCCGCTATGAGCCAATATCTAGCAAAAGCGGATGTCGAGGCCCTCTCTCATGGCAGCCACCACGTCGTTTCCCAGCACTCGCGTCAGTATTGGGCCCATAGGTTTCGCGAATCTGCGGAGTTTCACAACGTTTCTCTCGCACGACTCCAAGATGAACCTCACCGCATAGATAAGCACATATTGCTCCGCCAAGACTTTATATATGTTGTCTCGCAACCGGACCCCGAACCTGAAATCCCCAAGAGGGATGCAGAATCCGCAGCCCACCACACCCAGGGACAGATCAACCCATCCATCTGTGTAGACACATGTAGCCTTGGGAACGCAGGAGCCTACAAATTCAGCAAAGAGCGTCTGCCGAGTGGCACAGTCCTTGAAGGCTGTGCCAGGCTCCAGGTCTACGGGTATCTCCGCTAGCAAATTGCCCCAAAGATCATTAAAGAACTCTGGATTTAAGAAGCAATCCATAGCTCCCGCCAAAGCGCATATCGCGTCGAATGCCGATATCAAACCGCATTCATCCGGTTTAACCTTGAAGGTCCTTGCCCGCGCTTCTGAGGCTAGGTCCTCCAATTTTCTCGCTAGGGGGTAGTTATTCCATCTGAAATTACGCAGGATAAACCTGTTAGCCAGCAAAGACCTGTTAAATGACACGGGTGTCTCGGCAGCCTCAGAGAGGAGCACGGTGATGGGCGTCGAGCTCATACAGCCCAAGGCCACCCTAAAAGATGCATGATGAACAGTGTCCAGCATCCTTAAAGACGTCGCGCTGGTCCTGAAAAACAGGGGAGCAAGAGGTAGGGGAAGGCGCCTCAAGAGATTCTCGCAATAACTCGCAGGATATTGACTACTCTTGAGGCTTTAGCGGCGACAGCCCTTAATGTGAGGTATCCAGGACAATCCCCTATCAACCATGATGCGCAGTCTTTTTCTATAGAAGATGCACAGCTGCACAGTCCGCATGCATGCCTACCCTTATGCCAGCCGGAAAATGTTGTCCCAGCTTTTTAAGGGCCAAGTTGAACAGGAGCGGAGAGAGAGCTTGACCCTGGGGGACACCCACCCCGCAAGCTCTCGGATTGCCCCTATCCGATGAGAAGAAGAGATTCGGTTTGCCGACAAGGAAGTAGACAAGATTTAGCAATTTTATCGGAACCCCCAAGTCTCTTGACTCATTAATCAAGGGCCCCGGCAGAACAGCATTGAACGCGCCCTTAAAGTCCAATGCTAGCGCATGCGTGTTTTTGCTTCTGCCAAAGCCCGTCGTGATGCCCGCGACAACCGAGGCCAAGCAGTCCATGGATGACCTGCCTCTTCTAAAGCCAAATTTAAATTCCAGGATCCAGTCGTTGTGTTCCGTCAGATATTCGAGCCTCCTCTGTATCACCCTCTTAAATAGTTTGCAAAAGGTGGATGTGAGGAATATAGGTCGAAAGCCTTTCCCACCCATCCGCTTCCGAAAAAGCGGAGCCATGGGACATCGCGTTGAAGAGTGCATGGAAAAAACTCAATAACGGATCCGAGAAACCCCGTATGGCTTCGTACAACAGACTATCCATGCCAGGGGAGGACATGGCCTTGAATAAGACAGCGCTGTCTGAAACTCCTCCCAAGAAAATGGCTGATTCATGGGATCTGTTTCATCCGGGTTCGCAAAGAGGTCACCAGTTTGAGGGAGGATATCAGGGCGAATCAACTCGTCCTGCAGGCTTAGGATAACATGAGAATCTGGGTCGGTGTGCAGCTGTCCGGACCGTGAAGACAATGTCTTGACCGTCCGCCAAATTCTAGGTAGGCTCGTAGACGGCTCTAAAGATTCGCAGAAGATCCGAAAAGATTTATGTTTGATGCCCCTCAACTGGCTGCTTACTTCCCTGTCCACCACTATAAAGGCCACCATGTCCTCGTCCTTCTGGTTTGCCAAGAAACGCTTTCTTGCCAGCTCCGATCCGAAGGCCGGTATTAACCCATCCATCTTTCCATTAAAAAGTTCGCAGTCCAATGATCTGATATTAAATTTATTGGAAGAGGACCGGCAGAAAGAGGGAGAGGCGTCAAGCCTTCCAAAGACCGGGACATGGTCCAAGTGGTAGTTGTAATCGCCGACCCTCACCGCGGAGATCGAAGCGAGAGCAGCCGTCGAGAAGTCAAGATCGAGGTTGTTAGCAAGCGACCTGGAGCCGATATGAAGGTGGGGACGGAATCGCTGAAAAGGAGTTGACTGGAGAACATTAACCTCCCGGGTGTTGGTAGCTCATTTGGCTCAAAGCTGTCTCCGCCTCCAAAAAGCCACAGACGTTCCAAAATCTGTATTTCATGATTTCAAATTCGAAGAGATATATGGTACAAAGTCAAGATGAGGACATATGTCCACCCCCACAATTAGCGCAACGAACCGGAGCGAGCTTTTTAGGGCACTCATCCGTCCTGTGAAACTCCGCACAGAACTCGCAAGTTGGCCTAGAAGCCCTGCACTGGTCAAAAATATGCCGAAAGCGCTGGCAGGAATAACATCTCTTAGGAAGGGGGATAACAGGCGTGACGTTATAACCGAAACTGGATAGGAAGATAAGACGAGGAACCTTCGAGCAGGCGAAGATGAGTTTAACGCTTTCGTCCAGCATGTTATCCGCCTTCGTTCGGCGTCTGATTGACAGGATGATACTCCTGACCTCCTCCGTTGTTCTACACGTTCCAAGGTAAAAGGAAAGTTAGTGGGCATTAAGGAAGCGGGTAGCAGACGTCTATTAAAAATTAATTAATAATCTATTATTCATTAAATTCAGAAAGTATTGACGGTTCTGTTGTATTGACTCTCAAACCATAATGGAAACGGTTGGGCCAGTTATGCCGTGTTAATGCAAATAATGATGCCTACAAACTCTTTTACACTTTTCCAAGTAGACCATGCAGGCCAAAGCAGGGGAAAAAACACACCACGAAGATCTAGCTCAAAGATACAGATATGTTACCTCGTTCGATGGAATTAAATCGGAAATGTCCGAAGATACTTCCTTCAATTGACACTTGCAGGTTAAATGTGAATACGCAGATCGTTCGTCCAGAATCTCACACAATTCCAATCAAATGATCTTTTCAGTTCTCAAAGAGATGAGCGATTCCCAAAATATAAATCCAATGCTGATCCTTAATTCTCATAGCACTAAAGAATCCGCGTGAAAGTTGATCACGCTCTAATTATCCAATTCACATAACCACCGACAGAAAACACAGAGTAACCACAGAAACGACCGTTCGAGTCCAAAGCTAGGGACCGAATCCCCTAGCGGCATCCCTCACCAGTGGAAAGGGATTAGACTAACATTATTTCTACAGCCAGTCACAGGAGTGCCTTCCCGTTCCCTACGAGACGTTGGAAAAGGGTTAGGGGTTTGACCAACATTATTTCTTTGGCCAGTCACAGGGGTGTTACGAGAGATGACGCACAAATGTTAATTTAACTGCGAGAAATGCCGCGCGGCGTAGAAGCCGCTAGATAGAGATGCCGCAGTTGTGACATGCCGCAGATGTGACATGCCGCAGAGACTGGCTGCATGTGCAAGGTTCTGATGGTATTTTAATAAGAAAGATTCACCTTGCTTTGCCAGTCATTGGCCCTATTCTTTTGCACATCTATAACGCATTTCTATAGGTGGGAATACTTATCTGTTCCTTGTTTAAACCGTTCGAACGTATTGTCCATCAGCAACTTACGGAACACAATGAAGCTAACAATTTAATAGATGCAATTCTATCTGGGTTCAGGGTCAGGCACAGTATACTTACGACCTAAAACTGGCAATTGATGGAAGGAAAATAACGGTTCTTGTCCCTTTCGGCTTTTCTAAAACGTTTGATAGAGTTAGCCTCAATTTACTATTGACTAGGCTTAAGCCGCTTCACCTCTCAAATATGGTTGTTAAATGGTTTGAATCTGATTTTAATAATCGTTCTGAAAGATTACAAATTAGCAATGGCGAGCGGTCTGATTGTGATGAGGTTAAGAGTGGTGTTCCTCAGTGATTCACGCTTGCACCTACTCTATTTAATATTTATACCTTTGAACTTGGTAGCGAAATTCGACACTACAACTATCAAAAATATGCCTAAGACTTTAAGCTATACCTCTCTGGGCCTATTGCCACTCTTAAGAGCTTCTTTCATAAGGTACAGGAAGATATTGATCTGGTGATGCAGTGGGCCTTGACTAGTGGTCTCAATCTTAACCCTGCTAAAATTATGGCTATAATCATAGGAACTTCTTCCTCTCCAACACTTGAAAAAATTGCCACCCTACTTCCTCTCTTGATCGATGGGCGTATCATCCCCTTTGTAGAATCGGTGAAAGATTTAGTTAATATTATTAACGACCGTCTTAATTGTAATAAACAGGAATAAAGAATCACTTCCTACTCCAACCCCTATCCTCCTATTTAAAAACCTCATCCTCCCTTTCTTTGACTATAGCTGTGTGGTATATGACGACATTACTGATGAGCTGACTGCCAAGCTGGTGCGTACGCTCAATTCTTGCATTCGTTTCATCTATAACATCCCCAAAAGTGAACATATTATTTAATTTAGAGAAAGAGCAGGACTTCTTAACGTTACTAAAAGAATACTATTTTTTGTGGGAAACTTGCTTTATTTTTCAAACTCCGTAAAAGGAAAACAGAATTAAAAATTCAGCCACACTGCACATGTACAATGCAAAGCTCCTCTTTGGAACAAGCTCCCTATTAAAAAAAGAAATACACCTTCACAATATCACTTTAGAAAAATCCTTTTTGATTAATTACACAGGCCGACAAAAATGACATCTTTTGTGTACCCAAAGACCGGACAATGTGACCCCGAAGGATTTTGGCGGAGGACAAAAAGGAGTACTAAACGATGGCGTTAACAGTTTTTAGAAAAAAAAATTGCTGATCATGTTACATTGCCTTAAACAGGGCTAAAATAGCCATTTTTGCGCTTTTAGGTTAGGATATCTCAAAAACCTGACGTATAGAAAAATTCAGACAACGGATTCGTTTTTAGAACACCAAAATCCTTCGGGTCACATAGTCCGGACTTTAAGTACAAATTCTGTCGACCTGTGTTATATTTAACACTTCAAATCCTACCCTGGAAATCACACATTGGTAAGACTTAAGTCCTTAAGTTAAATATACACACACACACACACACACATGAGTATGCGCTTTAAAAACATATGTATATTTGCGTATGTATATTTATAGTACCCTACTGGTAATAGTCCACATCTTATCATTTGATTATGTGTATTATACTTTATTTTTATACTCTTGTTAAATATGTACCAATTTTTTATTTCAATCGTAAAATCGATCGCCGTCACATTTCATTTGCAATATATACCACCTGTTCCTTATAAAGCTATCTAGCCCTAGGATCTAGGATCTAGCCCTATTTATTTTTAAATTTTTTGTTCGGGATATACGCAAAAACAGTGTTTGGTTACTCTTTTTTACGAAGTCGACTACGAGTGACTCAGAAAGGTCCTTATTTACTAAGAGACTTTGTTAGGTGATAAAGTTTTTTGTGTATTTGAATAAATTTGACTAAAAAACATGAATAAGAGTAAAGATTAAAAGACCGCTACATACAGAAGCACAATCACTGCAGCTTAAGTGACCATAGACAATGAAATTTAAATTGTTTAAAGAAACGGATGCTCGCTCTTCAAAAATGAATATTAAAAAGAACTAAATCTGTCGGTTGAAAATTGACGAAAATCTGTATTTTTTTATAAAATTTTAAAATTAAATAACAAATTATGTTACCTGACAAAGTCACCTTTATAAATAATGTCCTGTTTTTGTCACTGGCAGTCGATTTTCTTATTTTCTATAAGACAATTCATTAAATCTCCGTGAAAATTCTGAATGCTTCCTCAGACTAGAAGTCCTGCAGATGCTCCTTTGTCGCGTTCTTAATGATTTCCGGACCCTCGTCAGAATACTTGGTCTCTTTGAAAACGAAACTATTTGCAATTAAGCGCATTCAGCCACCGCCCTCAGTTACTCATTTTGAGAGGTCATACTTCCCTCTACTTCGATGTACAATTTGGAAGCATATTCTTTTTATAGAATAAGTTTGACAAGAATTTTTGAACAAAAAATAACAAGTCCTGGTTTTTTTTTATGACTGGAACTAATTTCTCTGTGCAAGATCAATTTTATTTGCTTCGAAAAAAAAAAATTATTGGAAAGTGAATAGTGCGTCATTTTTTCCATGCAGGTACGTCATTCAACGATTGCAAGTAAAAATTACAATACGGCTTAAAATAGTAAATACAAACAATTTTGCAATAATGACTTAAGATTAAAAAAGACTTCAGAACTCAAAAATACAACAATTTCAAAACCTAGATTTTTCAGAAACTAAGAAATATTTCTAACTTTAATTACTTATAGCCAAATAGTTAGCATTGACGTAACGAATTACTGATTTTCCTGAGTATATTTTTCACCTTCTTGCTCAACATTTTTGAAACTATAGCCTTTGGAACTCCGAGGTCTTCCTCTATCCCTCTCAATATTAAACGACGATTTCCAATAATTAACACCCGCACTCGATTTACATTTTGAGGTGTTTTGGCAGTTAAGGTCCTGCCAGAGCGAGGGCCACTTTCCACTGAAGTACGACCACTTTTAAATCGCCTAAACCACTCTCTAATTTAAATTCACTTATAGCCTTAACACCATACACTTTTCAGATCATGACGATGGTTTCTGAACATAATGGCCAAGTTTTTGCAGAATTTAATGCACTCTTTGTTGAGTGCGTTCCGTCATCCTAAAATGCGACGCGTACGTGTTTAGACGTTTACGCAAGTGCGTACACTATTCGGCTAAAGAATTACAGGTTCGTGTTACGAAGTAAGGGGCCTCAAAGA
>CAKNWU010082719.1:0-11327 GCA_932072015.1 Andricus quercustozae | reverse complement strand
ATGCCTCAAAGGTTCTACACTTCAAGTTGAACAAAAATTTTCAATAAGCGGCAAAAATTGCCCACGATGTAATTTATTGTATATTTGAATTTTAAATAGTTTTAAAAACTGGTAATTTTTTAAATCTCTGCAGATCATGTAAATTTTATTTCCGCAAAATCGAATTTTTTAATTTTTAGCAAGATATTACACAAAAGTAAGGTCTTTTTAAAAACTGTTTCAAAGGACTAACATTTTTTCTTATAAACATTTTTATATCTTCTATTATTTTCACGGTAAACCCCGTTAAAATCGAAACCTATATAGTATCTGAAGTAATTTAAAAACTGCAAAACTTTTAAAAAATTGTAATTTTTTGAAGGTTACTTTTGAAAAACGATGTAGAATATTTCAATTATTGTAAAGAATTGTATATTTATTAAATTGATTAATCTACTAAATGAAACTATAAAAGAATTATATTAACAGAATATAATGCGAATTTAATATGACATTCTATTTTATGTTCGGTTCGTAAAACTAATTTATTTCCAGGATTACATTTTTCTCTCAATATTACAATACTGCTTGCTTATCATGTAAGACTCAAGCAAACATTTCTGTGATTGTTCCGTAACAAAAAGGTGTTTGATAACCATGGTTATATTTAGATGACATAAAGGTTCTATACGCAAAAAAAAACATTTTTACATAACATTGCGATCACTGAGTTTTATAACTGTTCCAGGACAAGAGTGTCACAGGCGTTCTGTACCATTAATTTCAATTGAGTTCTGACTACCTCGCCGTTATATAAAAGACTTTTAAAATTGTGTTCTGCATGAAAATGTTTATAAATAGAATTTTGAAAAAATAGTCGCTTGGACATTTGTTTTCGATTTGCTCTTTTTGATGTATTGCACTGCATTCCATATCTGTTATCTATCATTGTTCTGTATATATGAAGTAATACTGTTCTATATCTATTATACATAATAGTTACATAATTGTTATTGCGCATGTTAACCTTGTTATTGACCCTGATAGAACTATTAAAGATTTGTTACAGAACTGTTACATTTTTTCTGTGATGACATTTTGAGTGACGGATCAATAACAGGTTATTAATTTCTTAAAGAACATTTTACTTTATGTTCTGAAACAGTTATAGAACTGTTATGTACCCGTGTTTGATAATATATAGGCTCCAATAACTTTTTGATAAAACTCGAAAGGCTAATAATTTTAAATTAAGATAAGCGTGGCTCCAAATCATTCCCCCTGCCAAACGTGAACTAGTAAACATAGTATTGTTTCTGTTATTATAATCGAAGTAACTTACTTTATCTTAAATCATTAAGGTAACATCGCTTCATAACATAAAAGTGTAACCTTAAATTAAGGTCAGATAATTTGTATTCAAATATACAATAGTATGTAATTAAGCATTTCCATCACGCAACGTATACTACTTCTATGTTACATAACAGTTACTAACATTATTTACTGGGAAAACGTGAATTCTAATCGAGTAATACATATCTAAATGGCATCGAACAAGCAGGACATAAGCTTATATGTCGACGAAAGCGAGAAAGTTGTACAGTTAGAAGGAAAGAAAGGTAATCTTTCGATTTTTGGGGCCAATCGGTGATAAGGAATGAATCATGGTATCATGTAAGAAGAGCACAAAAACGTGATTAATCATACACGTCGAGAAGCAGCTCGTTTCTTCACCGATTCCCTTCAGAATCGTGGTAGATACGATACTTCTTTCTGCCATACCTGTCATACACGAAGCAGGTATTTTGAAATTCCCGCCGCGTAGTTTGAATTGCTTGGCGGGAAATTTTCAAACTAAGTGAAGTTCATGAGCGACGGGCAGGATTATTTAAGTTTCTAAACAAGTTAACTTTACTGTGAGCACAATAACCGTATGCACAAATCGTTGCGTGATTGTATATTATTATATTGTTCTAACTAGCCAAGTTCAACTTTTGCTTTGCAGCTCGCGGATAGTAAATTTCAATCTTTAAATTTCATAATTTTACTGAAAGGTACTTGACGGTGCATGTATATTTTAACATAAGTATGCCCGAAGCTGAAACGAAAGTTTTTCCAAGCGTTATGATGTTTTTCGAATATTCCGGGGATATTTTATGTTCATTTAAAGCCCGGAGATTTTCCGCTGACATTTATACCTAACTGGCATTTCACTTCAGTGCAAATAAATGATAACAGTCGTCTAATATTAATAATTATATTAATGATTATATATTATAGTTATTTTAAATGTATACATACTACTATTTAAGTTTTACATTAAAAAGCCCCAGTAAAATGTTACGTAACATTTTATTATCAGATTTCGAATTGCGTAAGCTGACACCTGAAAAATATTTTAGTAATAGTATTAATTTATCATCAATTTTAGGTAATGAAAATTAAATATTACGTAACATGAAAATAAAATTGCGTTATACAGGATGTCCCAGACTCAAGTGTCTGGACTTATATGGCTGTATAAACATTTAATAAATAAATCTAAAATTTGTTTTCCAAAAATCAGTCGAAGTTTTAGTTTTTTAGTTATTAAAAGTTTAAGCTGGACCAATCAGGAGCGCGGTATAAATAGCCGTGCGTACGTGAACGTGAGTCCAACGAAGTGTAGTGACTGCTGTTCTCCCCTCGCTAAACAAACTGCGCTGGACTCACGCTCACGTACGCACGACTGTTTATACCGTGTTCCTGATTGGTCCAGCTTAATCATTTAATAACTCAAAAATAGGGATACCAGATGGTCCGAGTGAGAAAAGCGGACACTCCACAATCCACCCAACCCCCCTCCTATAAAAAAAGAAAAGAAGAACAAAATTTTGTTAAAACATTTTAAATAACAAAAAAGTAACATTTCGAAAGAGCGTGACTTATTTGGTGATTCTTGAACCATATCATACTCTACCTGGAGTTTGGATAGTATTTAGTAAAAATAAAAAATATATTCCTACATTTTCATTTCATTTATATAGGCCTACATTCATATTATGTATCATTACTTAGTTACTGGTGAATCATATTTGTCTGAATATCCGATTTTTTTCAGCAAATCCTGATTTTCTGGGCGCTGTAAATATTTTATAAATTCTCTACATTGGAAGTTTTTGAAATTGAACTGGACCCTAATTAAGCACGTACGGTCTGTACGGACATTCGATTTCGCTCATGACTCCATTGAGATTCTATGAGTGAAAAGATGCGCTCGACTGTTGCATTGGAAGCGGGAATAGCGAAAAAAATGGGCAATTTTCAAAATTTCACTATACGACCCTTATGAAAAAGAAGTATTGGTAAGTATTGGATCTAATACTTTTTTCGCGAATAAGTATTGGAAATCCAATATTTTTCGCGAAAAAAGTACTGGATCCTATACTTACCAATACTTCTTTTTCATAAGGGGATGCAAAATTTTTATTTGCAGCGAAGAACGCACAGATTCTATCATTGCTCGACTGATCAAAAAATTCAGAATCCTCTTTTTTCGAGTTCAAAAACTCATTCAAGTTCATAATTTGGTCAAAAAGTAGGGAGTCATTAATGATTAAATTTTTCGTCTCTAAATAATGAACAGTTTTATCGACAGACGACATTTCAATCTGATCTCCGACCTTGAAATTGAGCCATTTGAATACGAGAAATTCTTCAAGAGAATCGGTCTATTTTTCCAAATATGAAATTGCTTGTCCGTAAGCGTTGAAAGCCTGGTTTTTTAAAATCATTGCATTCAGCATCTTGGCCTTCACTTTTATTTTTCGAAAGGAAACTTCTAACTTTCACAGGAAAAAATTTGTGTTCAAATATGTTGCGCAAAGACTTAAGCACAGAATCAATAATTTCCAAAGTATCCAAAATGCTATTAGATTCTCTTTCTAACGCCATAATCTTGCCATGGAAAATTGCAATGAATGAGTGAACAAAAAACATTCCGAAAAATCGCTCTCAAAGAAACTTTTGATGATTTTTGGAGGATTCTCTTGTGAATGAAAGTAAGATTTTAAACCTTCGAACATATTTAAAATACGCTCAACCGCGGGAAGGAGACTCAACCATCTTGTTTTGCTGTGATTAAGTACTTTGTGGTATGAGGAACCAACAAATTCACAACAATCTTTCAAGTCGTTCGTCCTGACTGTATAAATTGAGAAAAATTGTAAATTTTCAGAACAATCGAATCCACATCAAACAAATTGAACTGCTCTAAACCGCGGTGAGCACCATAGTGCAGAATGTGATCAGTACATCCTGCCCCAATAAAGTTTGCATTAACTTCATTCTTTAAAATTGCAAAAATATTGTTGTCCCCTACCGATTCACTCCCCCGAAATTTGTGTTCGTATTGTGAGCTGATAAAACTGTCAATTTTTCCAAAAAACCAGACCAATCAAGCTAAATACATACTGAAACTATGAAAATATGTATAACCTTATAGTTCACGGGTCTGATCGAGAAAAAAGCGGACATTTCACATAAAAAGCGGACAAGCGGACACGGGACAGAAAAAGAGGACATGTCCGCTGAAAAGCGGACGTCTGGTAACCCTACTCACAAACTAAAACTTCAACTAATTTTTGGAAAAGGAATTTTCTATTTATTTTTTTAATGGTAAAATAGCTATATAAGTCCGGACACTTGAGTCTGGGACTCCCTGTATTAGGGCTACATCAAACCTGCGTAACATATATTTACTGGGATGCTAGAAATAAGTGAGACATCTTAACCACGTAGGAATCGTGATCGCGATCGCCGATCAATCTGAGGCCAAACGGAGAAGCGATTACATTTTTTTTATACATAAGCTAAAGAGTAGTAAGACTGCGCAAAGGCCGTTTATCGGAGAAAATTCTATTTTTTATGTAATAATCGAATGAAAAAAGGCGTTCTATTAGCGACACCACGAAAACACTATACCATCACAGTAGTGAAGTATTCTACTATCCATCTAAAAAGGAAGTAGATGAGCCATGTCCTAGAACGGTTTTTGCTTTCGTGACTTAAGGTAAAGAACCCAGTAGCCGGACACAGTTAAAAATAAGACCAATACTCGGACATGCAACGTTACTAATGATTATTTGTCATAATTTTTCACAAAGAGTAAAATAAAAATTATCAATTATTCTTTAAATTCTCGACTACTTAATAGTTTTAAGTATTTAAAAATCCAGAACTTTACTAATTTGAAAAAAAATCCTAAATCATCTTTCAAGAACAGCAAGCCTATAACCATTTTCTCGAGATCTGGCGTGAATTCTTAACATGAGTACAGACTTAGCTAACGTTGAATAGAAAAAGATCGACACTAAGATGTTATAAATAGTATTTCTAACGATAGTTGGAATATTTTTCAATAGAATTAGAAGGTATTCTGGTAAAAATAATGTTTATTAGGTTAATAATTACGTGTCCTGAATTACCACTCAATTTTGTTAATAGTACGCAGTAGTGGGACAACCTGGCGCGATGTCCGAAAACAGCGCTTTATTCTAACTCGCGTAAACATGTAAGCCTTTAGCGGTACGTGACTGCCTTGCATAGATTTCAAGTGAAAAAACTGCAATGTTATTAATCCCACAACATTGTGAAAAGTACAATTAAAGTCTATGTAGCGGTAATAATTCATTTCAATGTCAAGTTAACCTCTAAATTTGTATTGCTTGTTGGTTAAGTGTATCAAACTTTTTTAATTTAAGAATAAAACTGAAATTATTAATTGCTCATAGCTGAGATTTGTACGAATATTAATTTATTCTGTTTGAAGTATTTCTTAGACTATAACATACTTTTTTTCTTAAAAGATTCTATTATAAACTAGTATTTAATTTTATTAGTTGCATTTAAATATTAATTATTTTGTTTGTAGTACTTTTTATAAGTTCACGTGCTGCAATATTTAAACATCTATAAATAAAAACATTAATAATGTAAGAATATATAGTATTTGTTTATCTTGTAGTAAAAAAAAGTTATTCTGTAGCGCAATTAGGCCGGAACAGTATTTTCGTTATATTACATAAGCAATAAAACGAAAACACAGTTCTGATCTAAGTACGATACAGAAAATAACTAATTTATTTTTTAGTATTACCTTTCAATTTAATTTATTTCATTTCTGGGCTCGAAAATTTGAATTCATATTTTTATTAGTATTAAAAATGTAAGTATTCGTTATTGTCCCGATTCTGGTCTATCCGTGTCCCGCTATACCCATCACCTCCGAAAGCCCGTCCCGATACTGGGCTTTTTATTTTCATCAATCAAAAATGTTTTTTTTTAGGTATGTAAATGTTTTTCAAATATTTTTTGATTACATCAAGTCGAAAGTGTTCAGCCTTTGTATTACAATCACAAGTTTGATCAAATTATTAAAATTTCTTCAGGAAAGAGTACTTATATTTCTTAAGTTTCAATATGTGTCCGGCTACTGGGTTCTTTACCTTACCGTGCTTTTTGCCGGCCACGTCAGAGGAAGAAGATCTCTGTTCTGCGTATGGGCGATCCTAACGACAAAACGAAAAACTACCATTATTCAGGACCCAAGTCTTCAGGTATAGAAACGCCCACTGTTTTGCCAAGGTTAGGGGAGGATAGTATTATTAAATGCAGATTTTATTGTGTACGTTCCGATGGTATCTTTAAAACTAAATTCCAATTTAATCTAGCTGCCGCTAACATGGTAACGTTAACGCGTTACAATTTTTGACTAACTGTAATGCAAAGTAACGTGCGTTACTGCACGTTACTTTAATACATTTATTTACGGTATTCATACTACATTATATGTCATGATAACCAATCAGGAGAAATATTTTTATTATAGAACAAGGCTGAGCCTACATGTATCACGGGAAAAATTTTTGTAAAATATGTTTTGGAAAGACTGAACAGAGAAAAAACTTTAAATAATGCACGATAAAGTGGCAACTTTAGCCATTCACTTTTTTCCGTGTTGGAAAAATTTTTAAGACCGGCCTTTTTTGACAACTATGCGCATGGATTCTACTTTTCAATGAAACATGTAGTTCTTTTTAATTAAATAATTTTTTGATCATTTTCATAATTTTTTCAAGAAAAAAAATTGATACGTATCAAAGAAGCACCTCATTATCTCACTGAGTCGATATGGAATAAGATAAAAGAGACTACTGGAGAGGTTGAAGTCATTTGATCTTTAATCTCTAAACTTTGGCAGGTTGGAATATGTGAAAATCTTGTAAGAAGGCGGCCAAGATACAAGATAAGCACACTGAAAAAAATAGTTGGTTGGGACAACTAATAAAGTTGTAGGGCCAACTACTTTAGTTTGTAATATATGTCGCTGCTATTTAACTGGTTGGGGCTATTAATTTTATTTGCAAGATTGGTAGTAGTTGTCCGTACCAATTTACTTGTTGTCGCGACAACTTTTGATGGTACATATTATTTTCAGGTAGTTGTACTTATTACTTCTATTAGTGAGTCTTACTATTAAATTAGTTCGTTTTAAAAATAAACTGGTTGATTGCACTACTTAAAGTAGAAATCCTCATTATTAAAATTAGAAAGATTTACTATTTAAAACAGTAGTCCTTACTATTAAAATTAATAAGTTCCACTATTTAAATTACTAGTTATTAATACATTAAAACTAGAAAGTTTTACTATTAAAATTACTGATTCGTAGACTACAGCGAAGGATAGTACTTCTCAATATTTAAATTATAGTAGATTTTACTATATCATCTCATCAGTGGACACAGGACGTCTTGATAAGACTTCATGTCAAGATAGACCGCAAGCCCATTGGGATGTTAGTGAAAAACTACTATAATTTCAATATTTAAAAGTACAGATTTTCAGTAGTAAGAAACAGTAATTTTGTGAATAATAAAATAATGATAAAACTAGAAAGTAATGAAGTGTCGTTTTGTATATTAAATAATAAATATTTAGTAGCACTTTCACTCGCAAACTGAAAATCTGAAAAATGGAATAATTAAAATTGTAACAATCAAATTTACGACAATCCATTTTCGTCTACTAACAAATTCAGATTGATACGATAGTCTTCATGGTCTTCACTACTGAAAAATTCAAGAATAGGTGCCAATGTTACAAGGAGGAAAACATGTAACTTTTACCATTTTTATTAATTGGAAAATAACTTGGTGTAAATGTGACTACTTTATTTGTTGTGTCTAGAATTACTATCGTTACTAATACAGGGTGTCCACGCAGGGGCTTGCCAAAAAGTATGCAACCCGCCATACACGGCCATAAGGTTAGCATTGTCGTGTGAGACAGGTTGCATAATTTTCGGTGAGCCCCAGCGTGGACACCCTGTATAAACTACGTAGGATTACTAACGGTGACTTCTTGCCGCACTAACTGGTTAGTTACTTTTACCATCGAAGTAGTGGTCGCAGATAATAACATTTCTACTAATAAAGAGCTTCTTGTCACAAATAAACACTTTTTTTTAGTACAGGTGGCCAACTTATCGAAGAAAGATCCTATTAAAATCAAGGCAAGTTTTATGGTTCCATAATAGTCCAGGCATTACGTCGAAATAATGAGTGAAATTCCCGAAAAATTCCGTTTTGAAATGTTTTTGATGAGAAAATTTCGTTATGGGGTGCCTTTTAACATATGAAAAATGCTAGAACAGATCAATTGCCAAATCGGGTTTTTTTTCGAAAACAGTTCTAAAAGTTACTTTTGCGTGGGCGGATAATTCCCATTGCAGTTTAGAGCAAAATGTCCAACAGAAAAAAGAAAGAGAACAAAATTATGAGAAAATTTGGTTAAAAAAATAATCCGCTATCTTTCATATGTTTCCAGTACTATGTTTCAAAAAACACTGTGTGTCATTGCACCTAATTACTACACGGAAAAGTGCTTCACAGGTGAGTGAAAGTAGACTCAATTTACGGCGATTTCAAAAAAAGAACAATGTCCTACCTATAATATGTCATAACTTATGACAACACACTACCACAACACTCGCGCCTCGCCAAAGGTAACTAACGAAAATAATTAACGCAGTTTTATGTTATTTTGAATAATTTATTCATAAGAAAACTGCGAATTCACGTATTACACAAAATATTCGCTTTGTCTATAAATTTAACACTTACAATAATACATTGGTATCAAAGCGTTTGAGTACTTGAAAAGCACGGCAGTTTACAAACTTATTCAGGTCGGTCGTAGCGGTTTCTTATAATATTTCTTACAGTTCTAAATCAGACAGAAACATAGCATTTTGTGACTTAGGAAGTACATTCAGTAGCCTAATTGAAGCACATCCACATTTTTATTACTTACATTGTTTTGAAGTCCCCACTTTTCGCGATAAAGGAATATTTTCATCTATTTACTCCTGCTGATTTTCTGCAGGCACGCGCAGCAGAGAGCAAGAAAATGACTGACACGCACAAAAGCGCCGAAAATAAATAATATTAAACGAAAATTCCCATGATGACTAAAAAGAAGGACATTTCGAATTGTGGGAATGACTTCAATTATTTACAATAAAATTCCATGAGATCATGACGGGTCGAGAAATTTAAATTAAAAAAATATTGCAATGAATCGAAAGTTTTATAAGAATCTAAAAATATATAAACCTAAATAGTTTGCCTAATTAAAGTCTGAAAAAAGTTTAAATCGATTTTTTTAAATTTCAAGACAGTGACAATTGAGCCGCAGGATAGCGTAAGGCCGTAAGGGCATATAAAATCAACATGGACGTTCCGGTTGGCCTCTGTTGCCTTTAAAATAGATTTTGAAAATTACATTTTTCGAACATATATATATGGCCATGAAATTTCCTACAAAGCCATATGTTTCAAAAATTTAATTTTCAAAATCGATTTTAAAGACAACAGGGGCCAACCAGAACGACCGTGCGAATTGTATATGCCCTTACACTGAGAGACTTTTTGTTAGAATAAATTATAAAAATGAATGAGAATTTACTACAATATTGTTCAAAAATAGGGAAAATAGGGTTTGCGTATCAAAAATTAACATAGTGGTTTTCAGCCGGCAAAATTATTATTTTTGTTTGAACAAATGGAAAGCATGTTGCATTAACTCTTATAAAACTTGCGAGAATTTAAAATTCACTATATCAAAGTTGAAAAGCAAAGTTAAAACGATAGTAATACATTTTATTCGATAGAGTTAAGACATATTTTGAAGTTGCCATACAAAGCATATGAGAATCTCAAACGACTATATGAAAAAAAACTCACTCCACCAAAAGATTTAACCTTTAGAAGGAGGAACTAAATACACAAATTAAATACAATTAAATACGGAAACACGCGTACAATTATTATTTTTTTATTATTATATATACTTAATTCACTATATACATAATCGCACGCTTAATCGCTATGAAAAATCGGAATCGCTGCGGCGAGATTCGAACCCAACTTACCTAAAGTGCTAACGCATTTTATCCCTAACAACTAAACCCCACGGCTAACTTACATTATGGAATATTTGGCAAAAATCTCGGCAAAGCGGCGTCGCTTGACAACTCAGGTCAGTATGACTTATAATAATCTTGTCACCATAGTGTTTAAATTTCGTGAGAAAGAATTCCTAATGTTTTAAATCCAATAGTAAATGAATGAATTGAAAATAAAAAGAGTTAACTTTTATTTAAAATGTTGTGAAGCAGAACCTTTCGGGACACGCTTTTACATATTTCAGAACGTGAAATTGGACCGAATTGGATTTGGACCGACCGCGGCCGGTGTTCCATACGTTCCGTGATCGGCTCTGCACAATCGGACTCGATCGGAGAACGGTCGAAACACTCGAGGAGCATTCTCAAACGAAACTACATGAAAAATCAAGAATAACGATTTCAGAGTTTGCTATGCGTCTCAGGTTTCTGTCAACTTCATATTGCCAATATCAATTTATAAAATATGTTTTCGAGTTTATGATATTCACCATTTTTCGAAAACTCAGTCAGAAGAATATCATTTTTTCATAGTGTTAATTCTTGAAATGGAGATTCATAATATTTCGTATTTAGAATACTACTTTATCGTCCTCGGTTTTCCCTATTTTGGAACGGCTCAATTATTGGACATTAAACTGCACTCTATATACAAGAGTATACGTAATATATATGATTCCTTTTTTTTTTGCACAATTTTCGTTATTCGTATTACATTATCAGTAATATCCGTGAACTGGCCTGTTGACAAATATAAACTTATATGTGCTTAATTTGGATTTGCGAATGTTCTGTTTTATTTTACTTTCTTCCCTAACATAATTTATCCATTTTTTTT
>CAKNWU010082681.1:0-10878 GCA_932072015.1 Andricus quercustozae | reverse complement strand
AATATTTCCGCTACAAAGTTAGTAAGTGAATGGAATAAACAAGCTTCTAAAAAAATAGACTTGGTGAGCCAGTTTAAAAAATAATCTATATATTAAATTAAATTTTTTTAGTTAGAACGGGTCTAGTTTGTGAACAAAATCGCTAATTCTTCAGAGATACCCTTTAATGCTTTAATGAATTATTTGATTTTTAAACTGCTTTTTAATTTTCTCATGTTCTAGTCGGTATAATCTGTAATCTAAAGGATTACGGGAAGGAATGAAAACTCGCTGATAAATGACTTTAAAAGATAAATGAGACTTTGCGAAATTGCTACTGTATTCAATTATTACAAAATTACAATTCAACTATTCAACCACTACCTATCAAATATCACTGCTAAAAATGTTTGTAAAATGAATATACTTTCAATATACGTATGTATATGGATTGTAATATACGTTGTTACGTAATTCGAAATAATATGCAATGTATATTGCATATAATACTTATCTATATTAATAATAATAAATTTATATTGCATTCAATATATACGTGTAAATAAATTTATATATATATATTTCTTTTAATTATTCATTTTTTTAATAAATTTGCATAAAGTCATAATCATATATTGCACATGAAGTCAGCTCCCTTTTTTTCAGTGTAGATATATGTTTCTGCAAGTTGCATCATGCGCGTGCAGACATTAAAACACTCAGGTACGAGAAAACTGTCTTAATCAGCTTAAATAATAAAAACATAAATATTTTCATTTTAGGATCAAAAGAAATTTAAGGAAAAAGTGTAATATAATTCTGTCGTTGCCTTACTTGACTATAAGTTTCCATATTTAGTATAAAAAATTTTCCAATGGTCACATGGCAATCGTGTATACTTCTCAATATCATCACCATCAACATCTTTTTCTGCTTCTGTGTCATTGCGTACCAATTTGATTCGTATCTAAAAAATTATGTTAAATATATTAATATTTATTCTTTAAGTATTCATATTTTTTGTTTTTGTATTCACGGAAAATAAATTGTCTCTGGTTAAATAAATTTTTATCTGTTTAGCAAGTTTAAAAAAAATTATAGTGTATTGAATTAGATATTAAATTTGTTTTCTCCTATTTAACATAAAAATCGGGTGTTGAAACTTGACCCAAAAAAATCAAGACCTAAACTGTCCGGAATAATCTTTTGTTGTTTCAAATAATATTGTGAAGTGTTGAAAAATTATATATTTTATTAAGAAAACATATTGAATCCTATACAAATTCTATAGAGTTTTATTATATTTCTGTCGATGCATATATTACCATTAATTTCTGTTGTACACTAACATAAAAAATAATACAACAGAAAATCATTTTTTTTTTCATTGCTTAAGTAACAAAAAATTTACACAAAATACTAACATATCATTCGAGACAGATCCACTACCATTCAGCAACATTTGTCCAGCAAAACAATCGAAATAAAGATGAATAGCTTGAGCCATAAAATACGTCCCGAACATTACGACCATATCAAGTTTATCTATGTTCACCACAATCTGTAGAAAAATTTTGTATGAAATAATTTTTAAGTCATTGTTTTTATCAGAATCATTAATACATTTTGAATAAATAGAATTTTTACACGGAGAAACTTCTGGTGGTAAAATTTGATATTTTAATATTTATGTTTACATGAGAACAAACGCAAGCCAGAATATAGCTTCACTATTACAAAAATTACTGTTTTCAATATAAAATTGTGCATATAATAATTTTATTGGAATAAATGATCATAAAATTTTAGTTATAATTAAGAAAAAAAGAAGTTTTACTATTTCGACTCAGTAATCCTGAGGTCGACTCGCTCGACGAATGATTGGAATAACCAAAAAGACAATTCCGATATTCCCTAGAAAATACTGTCAAGTTTACAAAAGACTATGGGAAATTTATGCTTACTGTGCAAACAAAATTGCCATAGTGTTTTGGAAAAACTGGAATCGTTTTCGTCATTTTCCTATCGTCAATAGGCAAAAATGGTATCTTCCAAATTAAAAAAAAAATTTCACATTTTGTAGCTCCTAAATTTTCCCATATTCATTAGCATATTTGGTCACTTATATGCAGACATATTATAATCTCTTTAACATTATAACAGTTATTCAAATTAGAGTTACACAAATTGTAAATAATATACATGAAGCATACAATTAGGCATTTATATTATATTCTTAGCTGAAATAGAGAACATAATGTTAGAAGAAAACAATGCTGGCAGGAATCGAATACGAGTCTTCGGGGAAAACCGCTCTCATATGAAAATTCACGATAGAAAACCTAATTCAAAAATAATTATAAAATCATACCATCATACAATATAAAACAATAATATGTATTATATATCAAATTAGAAGTATATTATCGTAGTTTGTTATCGTAATTTCAATATTAAATATTGCTCATTCATTAACTAATAGTAATAATAATTATTCTAAATTACGAGGCATTATAAAGGTTATTTATTGTTAACTTATTATCAGTTATATACAAAATTATTATATTATCATTATTAATTACCTAATTAAAAATATATAATGCAGTTTTTGCTATTTTTACTTTGTCAGTTAGAAAAAACAGTGTGAATATATTGATAAACTATTTTTGATAATATTTTATAACTGTAACATTGTTCGCAATGTGTACATTTTTATACAACCCCAAATAAACCCAATTCTTCGCAATATAAAAGTTTACGTCACGGAATTTGTTATAATAAGATACTTCAGTAGTATCAATATACGCTTTTGTTAAAAGTTCCCAGTGAAATTCGGTACTAAAAATCTTTTAAGCTCGAAGATAATGATTGAAGTAGCAATCCAGCATTGTTTTTTATTGTGTTGCCCCTGTACTGGATGCTGTTGAATTAACATTCTCGTTTAAATGTTTCGGCCATAAATTAATAAAACTTGAGATCGCTGGTATATTTTGAATGGAAAGTGAACGGATGGAATCAGAAATGTACGTTGGATAATCTGAATTTTTTGTAGAGAAATCGATAAATCATTATTAACTGATGTCGCGGAGTAATGGGTTTGCAAATGTTAAGGCGACAAATAGCTGGATGAGAAATTTGGTTACCCTCTCGATTTTTGCTTTTAAATCTCATATAGCTGATGTTCCATAAAGGGCCAACCATACGCAGTGTCGAGGCTTAATGAAGCAGAAAATGATGTTTCGGCTTTAAACAATTAGAGATTTTTTCAGTAAGCAAAGTTAAGTATTCTTCAATTTTCACTTCTAACACTTGAAAAGTTTGTATAGACGAATCTTTGTACTGTAAACGATCTCTAATATCTCTTTCATTAGTAACAATAATTGCGAGTGTCCATCATTTTCATGAACACACTGCCCAATGACCATGCTTAAATTTGTGGTCAAATTATACATTTCTGCTGCAGAGAGAATTATACATTTCTTTTTCAGATGTGTTTCCAAGATCTCAGGAGGCTTGCTAACATTATAATTAAAACTTTAATGAAATTTTTTGTAAAAATTATTTGAGATTTGATCCGGCCCCGGAGCCTTATTTACTTTAATTTTGTTAATTGAAAAAAAGATTTCGTCAGCTGTAATTCTGCTATCCAATCATGGAAGTCGCACATCTGTAAGCAGTGACGGTGTCAGACGTCTGAGAGGAAGTGTCAGAAGGAAGAAGTTTTCCCAAGCTTTTGTAGAAAGGATTGCAGATTTTACTTTTAAACCTCTGAATCTATTAAAAGTATCCCAGAATGTTTTGCTATCGTTGACATTCTCAAGGCTCATCAGAATATTGGATTCAAAACTCTCTTTTTCTTAGCCACCAGTGCTTGGTACGATTTTTTAGCTCTGACATAAACCAACTTAGCCTCATCCGAGAAATTAGCCCTGCTGGCTTCTTTCAACGCATTAGAGAGATATGATTTGCGTTTTCGACAGTCAGAATCAAACCAAGGTTTGTCACAGTAAAAGTTCTCAGTAACATTTTTTCTCACTGACCACATATATGCTTTTTTTTGGCGCTGTCGATAATAGTCTCGGTAAGGTTTGAATTAAGATAATCTATGTCTAATTTTTCAAAATTAACCTCAAGTCTGTGAGACAAGTACAATTCGCTCGAGAAGATCTCCCGTTTGTCGTCTGTCCATCTCAGCAACGTCAAGCTTTTATTTTTTTTACATTCAGCGCACTTGAGTCACCAGCTGAGGTGGGAGAACAACAAGAGGAAAATAAGACCGGGAAATGATCCGAGGTGTGTGTGGATTGATCCACCTTCAAGTCTTCAAGTATACCTAATGCCTCAGCATTGCACCAAACCAAGTCATTGACACTTTTACCCCCTGCATTAACAAACGTGAAGTGGGCTGGATTGTCATTCCTCCATCAGTTCTACCAATCCCAGGCCCCTCTTGTTGTGCGCAACATCATGACTCTCCCGGTACCCCAGGTGCGAATTGACCGTCAACCCACGGTCGGGTCAACCGTCGGACGGTCGGTCCAACTTTGTGCGCCACTGGTCGGGCCAACCAGCTAAATGATAACGGTCAACCGCCTTTGACTTTTCAACGTCGGACCGACATTTGGTTCCATATATGGGCCATCTATTAAGTTAATGTCGGCCCAACCTTGAACAACAGCGTGGTGCCGACTTTGATTTTTGAAGGTTGAAGGTATTCAAAAAATTAATAATAATTGATTGCGAGTATTTTGACTATAAATGTTGATGGTCCTGCTTAGAATGAATACATATATTACATTTTTAAACATTATATTACAAATAAAATTTCTATCGCTACGGGGTTTCGAGCCCACATCTATACCTGAATCTATCGCCTAGCATGCGGGAGTCTTACCCATTACTTTATACCTACAGAATTGAAAGTCAATGAAAAAACCATCCTCATAAGCCACAGCTCAAAGTAGTTGAAATTAAACATTTTTTTAACTCTTTTTTCTCAATAATTTTTTTATTATCATGCGACGTCATGTAGATGTAAAATAAATTAAATGTTAAAGTGAATATAAGTGAAATAACTTTTCAATTAATAATTTAAACCCATTACCAGTTTTAAGGTTTCGTAGCCCCGGGCTGAAACCCTTGAATTTGTTTTCAATAAATTTTTTTTTTTTAATTTTTGTTTTCTTTTTTTCAAATTTTTTTTTTCAAAAATTTCTTGTCAAAAAAATTTGTTCAAACAATTTTATTTCAAACTTTTTTTTCAAACTTTTTAAAACAATTTTGTTCAACATTTTTTTTGTAGCCGCCCACTTTAAATCATTTTTCTTCGTGTAATATTTTGTTTTTTCGCGTTTTAGGCTATTTTAAAACTTTTGATAATGACGTGAAATGTGATTTTTAATAAGCATTTAAAATTTGCATCGACGGAAATTAGAAATTTTATAGTGTACTGCGACGTCAGGTGCATCATGATGACTTGTACAAGCCAATGTTACGCTGAAGGTCGGGCCATTTCTTGTCCAGAGTCGGATGGACCGTACTTTTACGGTCTTTTTGAAACCATGAACCAGAGTTTGTACGACGGCCGGCCCATATTTGGGCCAAGGTTTGACCGTCTTGTGGTTAACCGACTGCTGTATACAGAGCTGGACCGACCGCATTCTTGCGCTCGTACCGACCAATCTGCCACAGTCTATCCGATCGTCGGCACAAAGTTTAGCCGACAGTCGGATTTTCGCCGACCGCCGACGTCGGTTGCATCCGTCGGTGAGACCATGGCAGCTTGAAAACACCTTAGTCGGCCCAACTCTGGTTACCGTAGATCGGTTACCAAAGTAGGGCCGACTTTGGCCCGATGGTCAATCTCTGGCATCCGACCGAATTTCGCACCTGGGACATTGAAAAATTTGTGTAAGAAAACATATCAGGTGGACCCTGGCTCAATCCCCCCACCCTACAGTTGAAATCGCCATATATAGTGATAGGAACGCTATAGTACTTCTCTGACTGAGCACATAAGGTTTCTTCGAAAAGTTGTAGGATTACTTCTGTGTCTACCGTCGGGTTAAAATAGCAGATTCCTACATTGAAATTAATTTTATTTGCGCTATAAATTCGAACCAAAATCCAATACTCTGACTTCTCTATGATCTCACTATTAAAAAAAAAGTTTATTTATGAAAAGGGCTAGGCCGCCACTGGCTCTGCCTTTTTATTTTAATTTTAAAGCGTTAGAGAAGAAATGATTATATTTATTTTTTGCGTACCTTCACCTTTCCCTGTATGCCGCAATTGATAATAATTATTCCGTCCTCTTTCAAAAATCACAATTCTTTATTTTTTTAAAGAGAAAAATATTCTCAATTTTCGATTGAAAATCTGGTGGCAGACAGGGTATGCTCAAATATACTGCACCACAGTTTGATACGCCTTTGTGACTACCTAGAGCATTGTTATTCTCATAATCATCAAAGAACATGAAAAGTGTCAAACAAATTTTGTCGATGAAAGAAGAAGACTTTTGTTTTCAGTGCGAACATTGATAAATATTTGTTACAACTTCTTTCTGTAAATTCGAAGAATATAAGTATTGTACAGTTTTATCTAAAACGCCAGGCATTTCAAAACAATTTATTTAATACGTATCGAACTGGTATAAAATGTTCCGCTAATGGAATATCTTTACGTTTATTTCCTGAAGGGGTGGAATGATATTCAGTCCTTTCACCGATTCGATATAACTTTCAGGAGAAATTAACGAGTCATATTATCTAAATTAGGCTAAACGTTGCTTCTCTGTTCTCATTTGTCGAAAAGGTGGGGAACATTTTTGGAAGATGTTTTCTATTTCAGAAAAATTTTGTTCACTTATATCTACGTCTTTTAACTGACTGTATACTTCATTTCGAACTATAATTTTCCCGCAAATTCGACTGATGATTTTTTTTTAACTTTCTGAGGTTAATTGAAAGATATTTGAAACATTATTTGATTGATTATCCAATTTCATGGCTTCATCATCGTCATGATCTCCAAGAGAATAAGAATCAGAATCGCTAGATTCACGAAAAAAAAACATTAGTAGTTGACATACAATTTTTAACACTTTCAGCGATATCGATGAATAAGAAGGATGAGATGAATTATCATATAAACCTCTTTCCAGACAAAAATCGTTTTTCATTCGTCTGTGACGAGTAAAAGAAGTTATCAACGAAAACGACCTTTGACAGTCAGGTTCGGCGCAATGGAATAATCGTACATTTGAGTGTGTTAAATTTACATGACGAATAAGAACAGTATTAGTTTCACATAAAACTTTACAAGCGTAGCATACAATCATCGTGCCAGCCTAAGGATTTTTTAAACTGAAACCAAATTTAATATCAATAAACTCTAACGCATCTTTTGTCAGTTCTTGCAGTTCTTAACCACTTTTATCGGATTATTGGTGTGTAGCACATTGTAGATTTTTCTCCAGGGAATAGGTCTTGAATTTTATCAGCAATTTCAATAAGAATTTCCGTAGAAATGCTGAAAAAATAACCGATTCGAAGTTTGGTCAATCTAGAGTGATGATCGTTTGAAGTTTGTTGCTACGTAATTTAAAAAAAATTTCATACTGGGATATAATGCTTATATCCCTTTTTATGGAACTATATAACATGCGGTAAACCTTTCTTTTATTCATAAAAATTGGTTAAATATATCAGAACAGGTTACGAAAATGGCTATCAACCTACTTTTCAAAGCACTAAATATCGCAAAAAGTAGTTACATCAAATATCGCTAGGGGGTACGAAAAGGAATTTTAATTAAAAAAAAAAGTTTTCATTCTTGACAGTATAATTAACATTCGTGATATTACTGACATTCAGTATTATACTGACTCTCTGTGTGAAAGTATAGTTGATTAAAAAATCGTATAATTAAGCTTTAGAATTTTTTCTATACTAAATATATATCTGGAATAGAAAATAAACATGTAAATTTGTGGAATTTTCAAGGTGGGTTTTACCTGCATTATTAAGAAAAATATTATAAAACTTTTAATCTTTTTAAAATCAGAGATCTCAATTTTATATCTATTATTAAACAAAAGCATGAACTATTATGTAGCTTTACGTTGAAAAGCATTACTTGAAAACCTTTCGACTCAATTTCAATTTCGTCTTTCAATTTAAATTTAAAAATATTTATATCAGTAGAAACCTAAACAATTATTATGAACTAATAATTAAATTATTACTTTGCGAATTAGAATGCTCAAATTAAAAAGTGATAAAAAATTCCGTGATAAATAATTTTATTTTATTTTTATTCTAAAAAAAAAGATTTACTCCGATTAATATAACAAGATTTCTGTTAACACTTACCACGTCGTCAACGTCGAGACTGAAGACAGACACATTCTCGACGTTATTAATTTTTTTCGCTACATGTAAATTAAAAATAATTAAGATTACAACATAGATAAATCAAAATGCGTATTATTTTGCATAGAAGCAAATCTTGAAAAGCCAGTTAAAATAATTTTTAAAGAAATTAGCCGATATTTGATTTGTACTTACAGTATTTTTTTTACAATCGCCACTTCGTGGACACTGTGGGGTTGCAAAATTACAATCACGCGTTTTACCATGGCTGAACACGTTCGAGAAGTTGATCACAGAAGTCAAACGCTGTCATCTGCTATCACCAAAACTGGTCGGCTTTACACCGACGAGCGGAAAGTTAGTTTCATGCGCGTAGAACTGTTTGCGGGAGAAAAACGTTCGCCTCGGAGAGCGCGTGAAAGAAGGGTTACCAACTTATAAAATTCATGTCCAGCTGATGGAAACGGTCGGTAACTTAGGTCATCAAAGGTAATGCACAGTTACCGGCAGTTTCGATCAGCTGGAATATATGCATTTTATAAGTTGGCAACCCTTCTTTCACGCGCTTTCCGAGGTGAAAGATTCTCTCTCCCCAATCGTTCTACGCGCGTGAAACTAACCTTCCGCTCGTCGGTGTAATGCCGACCACTGTGACGCGCTCGAATAACATCGGAAATGCTCGGCGCATATGGAGTACGACATTCGGCAATGAGTTTCCTATTGTAAACGGGAATTGTCCGAAAGTACTGTTTCAGTTTGTAAACTATTCCATTACAAAATATTCAAGTCTTTCTCTTTCCACTGTCCATTTCTATTGACAATGGTAATTTTTCAAAACTATTTTGCAACCTATGTAATTTAAACTGCTAGTTACTGCACTTGCTATTTTATTGTTTATTTTTGTGAATATAACTTTTCCTGATTTCACTTTGCTATAGAAAAATACTACTCTTTCCAACTCTCAGTGGCAACTAATAATTTTAGAATATATTTCTAATTTATATGGAAAAAGTATTTCTTCGTATCGCTCATGAAATTATTACTCTTTTTCCGCTTTATTCTAGGTTGCCATTGAGCTCTTATTAAATATAAGTGTTATTATACTAAATCTACAAACCAGAAGTTTCTCCGTGTAGAATTTCTTATAATAATTTTTAAAAAGGCAGTATCTATGTGTAACGACAAAATCTAGCAAAATTTCGGCAAAAATATTCCCTTTTCCAGGTCCCGCTATTCGTATCGAAAATATCCGGCTATTTGAACCTAAATTTCGGTACAGGTAGACACGGCCTTTTTTTAATTTACCATCACTCCTTGAAAACATAAAATCACCGCTGAAACTCCCATTGTAAAAGTTAAACAAGTCGCGAAACATGATTCGACGTTGTTAGTGAAACTAGAACAAATAATTTCAACATATGTTATTTGCAAAAACCTTAGTCATTATTATCCGTGAGTATGAAATTGTAATACAGTCGAATTTGGATAAAAAGAAACTGGATTGGAGCCTTCCGAGAACCGACACCGCGCGGCGGTTTCGGATGAGAGCAGCCGCGGGTCCGAAAGGGTCTATAGTGCCTGTAGTAGCCTAGCGATAATGCGCTTTATCGTAACGTCCTAGTGGGTAACTGCGTCACACGTTGCGCAACATTGCGTAAGTTCACTGTCAAGGTTCACATGGCCCTGGTGTTTACGTTCGGAGTGCCAGGATTTGAGCCGAAGGTCAGAACCAAACCTTGCTCAAATCCAAGTTCGACTGTAATTATATTTTGACTAGGGGGAAACAACTCCTAAAAGTGCGATCCGGCGGAGAAGTATTACTCCGAATTGTATATCGGTTTACCGTGGATTAACTCTATGTACAGAGTTATACTGGATTACCTAAGATTACTTAGGAAGAATTATTTTTTTACCGAAAAAGATGAATTTTCAACAAAACACATGAATTTTCCACTTAATAGTTATATTTTCTACTAAAAACGATCAATTGTTAACCAAGCAGTTGAATGTTCAACTAAAAAATATAAATTTTCCACCAAAAACGGAATAGTTAAATTTTCAGTTGAAAAATCAATTTTCAAGGAAAAAAACAATTTATCAATAAAATAGTTAAATTTTTAACAATAGAGATGAATTTTCAACTAAAATGATTAATATTCAACTGGAATAGTTGAAAAATTAATGTGTAACCAAAAGAATCTATGTTTAAACAAAATACTTAAATATTCAATCAAAGAGATGCATTTTCGACCAAACTGCAGGATCATATAAAAAGCACTTTTTAGGAAAAATTGTTAAATTTTCTACAAAATAGGATAATTTTAAACCAAAAGGGATGAACTCTCAACGAAAGATGTAATATTTGATATTTCCACCAAAATGCATTTTAACTTTTAATTAAAAACAATTTATCACGTCAATTAAAAAGAAGAATTTTTAACAAAATAGTTGAATCCATAATTAAAAAGAGGAGTTGTTAAACAAATCAGGTGATTTTTCAACTAAGAAGAACACTGTCTCAACA
>CAKNWU010082671.1:0-13203 GCA_932072015.1 Andricus quercustozae | reverse complement strand
CCTCTAGAGGCTAGCCGAAAGGGAAATAGCTTAATGATATATATATAAATAAACCCACAATTGCAGGGTTAGAAGTTAACAAAAGCCTGTTAAATGAATCTTTGTTCACTGTTGTGTGGGACAATTTTCTTGCGTGGTAGATGCGGTATGCCCTTACGAACTTAATTCGGCTTTCCTGAGCTTCTTTCGACCAGAGACCTGAAGGAATAGGGTTTGCCATTCTCGTTTCCCATGCCACACTCGTGCTGAAAATTCGTCTCTACCCCTGGCGCCTGATCTTGTTCCGGCCGGCCATCACCTGTTTGCTCAAGGGGTGAGCGCGCGCCGTGGACGACGCGATTCCCAACTTTTTTTGATAAATACCGCTTGGGGGCGCATATGGGCAAAAAATGCCGACTGTTCCTTAATGTACACATACTAACGACTCATACTATCTAGGATTCACCCATGACATCTCATAACATATTTTTATAATTCAATGCAAAGTTGACGTTTGTTGCCTTCCATAAGAATTTCGTAGTGTATATTTTGGGCGTCTTGGAGCAGCAGTCAGTGGGCTACATTCAACTTTTGGCTTAACACTTTTTTCACATGAAATGTGTTCTTTAATTTGGTATATAACATGTCAGCTTTTTGTGGATTCTTAATGAGGAAAACGCGATAGGCTTAGCAACCCAAAGTCACAGTTGCTTCAGAGTGCGCAATGTTGCTGTAGATACGTCGTGTTCAGGAGAATTTTACGGGACTTCAGAGTTACGAAGGATAAAAATATGTTTGTTGGGTGATGCCTTGTATATTTACGTGTGAAAAAAAATACACAATTATACACCAATAACGACTTTCATATTTTCGGCTTATTTCCGCCTTTTTGGCTGTTTCGGACGACTGTGCGCTGACTTCGAAATTCCAGCCAGCCGCTACCAATAGTGCCACCGTGTAGATCGCAATTTTTATGGTTTTTAGAAGAGTAATCTTATATTATGCATATATATCGAATATTAATTGAGATATTTTCATATTTTATCATATTTTTCGATATTATGTTTGAATAATATAAAAAAACTCTCCTCAAACCCATAAAAATTGCGATTTCTAAGGCGGCACTGTTGGGAGCGGCTGACTAGAATTTCGAAGTCAGCGTGAGAGTGGGGGAAGCGCCTCGGCGAGCTCGAACAAGGATGAAGGGAAGCGGTCTTATTCGTAACGGTCTTATTGAGAGCTTCGACTGTATATCCAAGAAAGAGGATAAGGAAACGATGAAAGAAGCTAAGAAAAGAATTTGCGAACGAATTTAAGAAGAAGATGGGGTTAATAATTGCTCAACTAAGTCGAGGATCTGGCAACTCTAATTGTGGTAATATGGCTCGCAGGTTTTTCTCGGATGTTGATCAAGTGGCAGAAATAATTGAAGTATAGAAAGAACTGATTAAAATGTTTAGAAACATACTACAAATGTTAGCTAGTAGCAGATAAATTCCTGTAAAACTGTATGTGAGGTTATATCTATGGTACTATATGTCTTCTTCAGTTCACCAAGTATTGCTATGTGGTGGGAAAGTTATGGAGAATTTTATGCTCAGAATTGGCATGTATTTCGAAGAAGCTTCTGAGGCCTGGAACAAGGATGTCAAATACATTCGACATTTCAACACACGAAAAATCTTTCGATTGCATACTATGCACGACATAATTCACAGTCTCTTTGAGTCCTCAGATCTCTTTGAGTCATGTCCAATCTGAATCTTCGGAGCTGAAATTAAAGATATGTTTAATAGATTACAAAATCCCTTCTTAAAACTAGACACTGAGTATCTTCGACTGAAACATTTCAGAACTGGTGGAAATCTAATCGAACCAATATAGCATAAAATCGGAGAAAGAGAGGAATTTCGGGAGGAAAATGGTATTCAGGTACGAGATATGGTTCCCGTGTATGGTCAGTTCATTTCACTTCGCGAAGTTTTAGTCACATTCTTCGAATTGCCTGGAATGTACAATGAAGTTATAAAGTACTTGCGGGAATTGGCATCTGATTCGGAAATCATATCTAATTTTGTCCAAGCAGAGTATTGGATGAAAAAATCTTCATCTTTTGGAAGCAAAATTAGAATTCCCTTAACAGGGTATTTCGATGATTACGACACTAACAATCTGGTCGGAAGCCATGCAGGAATTTCTGGAAAATGTGGAGCGGTATATATAGATTGTCCTTGTCTTCCAATTCATTTACAGTCTCGTTTGCGTAGTATTTTTCTGTTTGCTCTATTTAATTCCAATGATAGGAAAGTTTATACAAACAAAGTAGTATTTGAAAAAATCTTGGAAGAGTTAACTTATCTAAGTGAAACAGGAATTACTATAAACCATCCAACTGGAGCGAAAAAAATTTATTTTAACATAGTTCTTCTCATTGCAGATAATCTAGGGTTACACACACTATTCGGTTACAATGAATGTTTTCGAGCAAATTACCAGTGTCATATATGTCGCATTAAAAAAAGAGGATATTAATACCACTTTCCATGAAAATCTTTGTGAACTCTGCAATAGAAACAACTACGCTGAAGATCTAGCTAGAAATAATCCAAGCCTCACTGGAATTAAAGAGAAATGCATTTTTCACGAAATCGATTTTCACTGTACCGAAAATGTTGCAGTTGATCTACAACATGACTATCTAGAAGGAGTTTGCCCTCTCGATGTTGCTAAAATTTTACGATATTTTGTAACAAATAAATTTTTCAGTCTAGATTCTTTAAACGAAAGAATAAATGGTTTTTGCTACAGTCGACACGACAAGCGCAACAAAACCTACTGACATATCAGAATCACACTTGAAAAATAATCGCTTAAAAATGAGTTCTTCCGAAATGCTGTGTTTGATTAGAAACCTTCCACTGATTTTAGGGGATCTGATACCAGAAAATAATCTCCACTGGAAGTTACTAATACTTTTGTTCCAAATGGTTCAAATAGTAACAGGTAAAGCTCATCAACGGGAAATTTGTGATCTATTGGAAACTTTAACATCCGAATATTTAGCATTACTCTCTGAAATGTACCCAGGATCATTAGTTCCAAAACATCACTTCTTGATACACTATTCGCGAAAAATGAAACTATTTTGGCCACTTTCAAAAATTTCTTGTTTACCATACGAGCGAAAGCATAGAGAAGGCAAAATGACTGCCCGTTCATCGCTAAACCGAATTAATATCTGCAAGACAATTGCTTTAAAACACCAGCTAATATTGAACCATCGATTTTTGCGGCAACTATCAGAACCATTGTATAAAAGTGGACCATCCAAATCTGTTTTGTTGAATTAAATTCCAGACTTCACATTATTTGCGTCAAAGCTACCTTTAGATGTAATTGCGAATTTAACGATAGCACAGTGGATTGAGTTTCTGGGCCAGTATATTAAGCCAGATTCTATTCTAGCTGTTCCATGTGAGAATGGTCCAGAGTTTCTTTCGATTCGGTGCCTTTTATTAGAAAAAATTCATGACGTATTAGCAGTTACAAAGGTCTTACAACATTGCTACTATTCTAGACACTTTCAATCATACGAAATCAAAAATTATGTGAGCAACGCTTGGAATGTGCTCACATGGAAAGACGTCTTGAGTGCAACTGTGACTCATAAAACTAGGCTAAATAATGGTTAAGAGTACATCTTCAAAAACTGGGTGTAAAGTTAAGCGTTCCTTGCAATCTTGTAATAATTGTTTAATAGAAAACGGCGGCTTTAAGCTATTTTTTAAGATTATAGGTATTTAAAATTACACTAGCATTCTGTCGAGAATTAAAAAGCGATCTGTTTTCACGATAGTTGCTTAAGTTATTTTAGTTCTGAGATTGTGATACATACTTTTTTGCCAAAAATATTGATTTAAAGCCATAACAATTCTGTTGACGGTGAATTCAGATAGATTTTAAGTAAATATTTAATATTGAATATTTAATATTTAATATTTAATATTTAATATTTAATATTTAATATTTAATAATTAATATTTAATAAATAATGGTATCAATCAATGAACAGTGGTATCAAACTGTCACTTTATAATTGAACTTAAGAAATTACGTTTTCAATAAAAAAAATAAGGAATAATACTCTCTCCTTATTTACCTATTATAACTAAAATGTACAAATTTTATGATACGTACTTATTTTTAATTAATATTATAAGTTTTAAATATTGATTTTGTTTTTATTCCGCCTGTAAATTCAGGAATTTGTTGCAGACTGAAGGAAGAATAATACAGCTATATCGATTGCAAATGTTTTGACTAAAATACAAGAATGTGTGTTTTTTATCGAATTTTTGTTAAGATGTAAACTGTGGTAGAAGATGAAAACTTATTTTCTTGATAAATTCTCTTTTCCTTTATAATACATATTTATTTCACACATTTAATTATATTTCAGTATGAAATAAATATGTATTATTGAAGAAAAAAGAATTTGACAAGAAAATAAGTTTTTCTCTTCTAATACAGTTTTTATCCTAACGAATATTCGATAAAAAACATACATTTTTGTATTTTAGTCTAAAAACGTACAATCGATATAGCTGTATTATTCCTTTTTCAGTCTGTAAGTAATTCCCGCATTTCCATCTTTTGGTACTAAATTTGTAATTTAAAGTTTCCTGTTTATAAAGGATCGTGTCCGATTCGATTCCTTGTAATTATTTTACTTCACAAGTTCATTAACTGATTAGATACATTAGTAGCCACTATCTTTACCTTGACCAATTATATTTTGAACGTCCCTGGACACCTTACACATGGTATGGGAATGACTCCTGTGCTAGACTGGAATGCTCGCTGAGCGCTCTGACCGACATGCACTAGTCGCTTGGGCCCCCACTTTTAAGCTTGAGTACGAATCGAGACATAAGGTTCGTGTACTCTATCTATACGCTTGGTACAAGCTCCCCTACTATACGGGACACTCCTCCTTTCTGAATCGCGTACCGACTTGTTTTTTCTCTTTGACCCCTGATTGAAATATTTCACATTAATGATTTATTATTTTCGCATCCTGGATCTGGAAAGGTGGACCCGTTTGGTAATGAGATCTGAATTCTAGGCACTAAAGACCGAGATTTCCAACCGTATTTTTCTCCGTGGAAGGTATTAGATTTGTGTAAAATTTGACCCCCCTCTAGTTTTTGTCAAATGTCCACGTTTTGAGACCCCCTGAACCCAAAAAACAGGATTTTACGAATGTGTTTGTTTTATGTATGTTTGTATGTATGTATCTATTTATGTATGTATGTATGTATGTATGTATCTATGTATGTATGTATGTATGTATGTATGTGAGCACGATAACTTTCGAAAGAATTGATTTTCCTTTAAGTCTCCTAAACTAAAGGTCAAGTTCCTTAGCCAGCCATTTTGGATGAAAAATCGAAAAGTTAAAGTATTTTGAAAATTTTTTAGACCATTTTTTTCAAAATTTGAAAATTATATGTGCGTATGTCCATAATACTAAAAAAAAACCACACAACTTATTTTAATGACATTTTTCGATCAAATTAAAATTTTCAGAGTTACAGCATTTTCAAAATTCAAGAAAAGAAACAAAAATTAACATTTTCAGCCAAACAACGCACGATACGAAAAAAAGTTAGATTAAAAAAAAAATGTTTCTTTTTGCACGCCCTACCAGATTATCATAACGACTTTTTGAATTTTCTTGAAAAATCGAAAATTCACATTTTTATTGCATAAAAAACAATTAAAAATCTCATTTTTACGGCCAAACTATGCAAGATTTGACAAATGATGATTCAACTAAAATTGTGCATTAAAAAAAGATCTAGAAATTTGTTATGGGGCACTTTTTGATAGGATGTGTAGTTTTTGTTTTGCTAGCAAAAAATAACATTAGCAGTGAAAAAATCTGCCCCAGTAGTGGGCACATTCTCATCAAAACTTTGCCCATTTCATTTCTTTTTCATCTCGTGCGTGTGTTTTTCACAATATTTCATTGTTTTTGTATTCTCAATACCATTTCTAACGATTAAAACAATAAAATAATCATCAATAATGCTCATGGTGCTTGAAAATTTGTATTTTTACATTCTCATCTAGAGAAGGTATTAGATTTGTGTAAAATTTGACCCCCTCATTTTTTGTCAAACGCTTGGCGCTTATCGCTTCCAGCGCGATTATATCGCATTGTTTATCCGTGCAATTCTTTTTGTACATAAGCTTACACGAAAACAATTAAAAGGGTGGAAAAAAGTTTGTGATATATTCCACTCCACAGGTAAAAATATGTACCCAAATCTGACTTTTAAATCGTGGTAGCACAAAAACTGTCCATATTTTGAGTTTTTGCCATGAGGATTTTTTGATCAGGAGAGCATAAACTAAAAAATATCACAAACTTAGAAAATTCCACCGGGACCTTTTTACCATGCATTTTCTGCGGGGTCCTTTAGTCATGTTTGTCTGAAGAGCAGAGAACATATAACATATAGTCGTTGCGAAGCGCGACGACCAAATCGCACGCCGTGAGCGAGCGTAAACTGTTAGGTTTCTCTTATACGACGACTAGAAATGAGCATGGAGCGCGAGGATTACGTGATTTCTAAAACAAATGTCGAGCGCGAAGCACGAGTGTCTTGATGAGAATGTGCTCCTTAAGGTCGATAGAACCTTAAGTAAATTAGTTCTTCTTTTTTTGTAAAACTGACATAATTAAACCAAAAGCAGGTCATAACAATAGCGAGCACACGAAGTGCGAAAACCTAGAGGAACCGAGCTTAAAGCGTCAGGCAAACGGCAAAAGGAAACGGCCGATTGGGAGACTTGTTTAATTAAATTGTTTTATAACAATCTATATTGTTTATGTTTGATAAAGCTTGACATATATAAATGGTTGTAAAGAAAATTGTGAATCACTGTTGGTCAGAAAAATCAGTTTGCCTATGGGAAAAACTCATTTATAAAGAATTTGTTGATAAAAATGTTTATAAAAATAGTAATTGTTAACTTATGCTAATTTTTTTCACAAACTATGACTCTCATAACATGTATTAGCAGCTAGCGTGAAGCAAACAATTTTTTCTATGAGATAAAGAAACTAATAAGAATTTGTTCATAAAAATTGTTTATAATGATTAAGAAAAAATGGATTAATATTGCCAGTGCATGCTCAACGCTTTAAACGAGGGTAATTTATTACATACTCATCAGAGAAGGTATTAGATCTGTGTAAAATTTGACACGATAACTTTCGAAAGAATTTACCGATTGGATTGGCCTTTGGCCAATCCAATTGAAGTCTCCTACACTGAAAGTCAAGTTCGCTAGCCAGCGATTTGAAATAAAAATTCAAAAAGTTAAAGCATTTTCAAGATTTTTAAACCCACTTTTTTTAAGAATTAAGAATTCCATGTACGGCTATTCGTAGTAATCAAGAAGACAAATAATTTATCCTAATGACTTTCTTTGATAAAAAGGTACAACAGTTACAGCAATTACAATATTATCATAACAACTTTTTGATTTTTTTTTTGGCAAATCGAACATTCAAATTTTGATGGCCCAAAAAATTAAGCAATATTAAAAATTCCATTTTGCGGTCAAACTATGCAAGATATGACTAAACATGACAAGACAAAAGTTGTGAACTCAAGAAAGATCCACAAATTTAGAATGCATAACTTAAAAATAAAAAAAAAATAAAAATTTTTGAACAAACAAAGCAAGGTACGAAAAAAAAACTCACCAACAAGAGTTGTACTCCCAAATAAGATCTATAAATTTGTAATGAATTGTTTTTTTATGGAATGCACAGTTTTTGTTTGTGTTTTAATCGTAAAAAATAAAATTAAAATAAAAAATATTTTTTGTTGTTAAAAAATGACATAACGTTAAAATAAAAATTATTAGATGAAAGTTGTTGACCAAAAAAGGATCTACAAATTAGTTATTAATAACGTTCACATAGTACGAGTAGATTTTCCTTTAATCGTGAGAAATAAGACTAAAAATAAAGAGACTAAATATGTGGAAAACGACACAAGAGACAAAAAAAAACGAATCGACAAAAGTTGTTCAACCGAAAAAGATTTACGCTAGGATGCGTATTTTTGGTTTAAATCGTAAATATAAAATTGAAAAAAAAACAAATTAAATTCATGGAAAAACCACACAAGTCGCAATAAAATGTTTAATCACAAAATTGTTTTCTTTTTATTTCTGGATTATTTCTGTCGAATTTTAATTTGCAAATATGAACATTTAAATATAATTATGAAAATATTAGGTTTGCATATAGTGAGGGTGGTTTTCAGGGATGAGCCCGAACGGTCTCACGTGGCCTGAAATTCTAGTAATTAAAAACGATTGTTCAGCTTTTTCAATTTTCAAATATCACAAATCAAACTGGTCATTTTTAAGATTTTAGGTGTGGATATAAACCTGTAAACATGTTTGGAAATATGGGGCCATAATTTTTCATGCACTTTTATTAAACATAAAGTTATCCTTTGACCTCTGATACAAAAAAGTTCTTACAAAATAAAAATCACTTTTACGCTGTAAAAACTAGAGATCTCTTTTTTTACGGTATCATTTTTTTCGAGTCCTGTTTTTGAATAGGATAACTTCATGCTGTTATTTGCAATGCAAAACAAGCGATTCAGGGACCCCATCAGTGGTCTCATTTTATTAACACTCGAGACTGTTTTTTCTGACTCTTATTGTAATATCTGAAACTAGCCCTAATATAATACTTTATTTTTACAGTGTAGCGTCTTTTCGTAGGAGGATGCTTACTCGAGTAACGCCTTTTCGAAATGATTGACCGATCTATTGCGCATGCATGCCTCCACTCCATAACTTTTCATAAATTCCTATACATTTTAGAAATTAATGGAAATTTTAGAAATTTATGGAAATTAATGGAAATTTTAGAAATTTATGGAAAATTAAGACAATTAAAATCAGAGAAATTTATGAACATGTACTAATTTTATGAAAATTCATGCAATTTATGGATATTTATGAACTTTATGAAAATTCATGGGCACTTAGTGAAATTTATGGTAATTTACCGGTCACTCTTTATAGCACTTCTGCTGGACGTATGGGCAACAGCACAATATGTAGTACGCAATAGCACCATATGTAATACGCAATAGCGTAATATAATGGAAAGAAAGTTTTGGATGCAGAGACAGAACGAAACGGATTCTGAAGATAAATTTTTGTAACATATGTTGGCATACGCGTGGGACTTTAATAACAAATTTTCGACAAATTGGCAAAAATTTTGGCTCATGCCTTATTAATTTTGATTATTTATCAACATTTTGAACTTATGGGTACACATGAATATTAAGGTTTGTAACATATGTTGAGAAAAATTTTTGTTCAAGCTGTAATACTTTTTGAACAAATCTTTATTACATAGCATAAAATGAAATTTTTTGCAAACTAGGTTAAAAAATTTCATATTCAATCTTTACTTGTACCCATAAACTCAATTTCCTGCTAACATATGTTAGAAAAATTGGACTTTACATTTATTTCCTCCCTTCTCTGTACTGCATGACTGATTTATTAATACATTATGTGTACTTACAAACAGAAATGCCAAATAAAATCAGTATGAAGAAAAATAGGATAAAAGTAACAGTCGTCATTTTTCTAGAAGTAGCAGAAACTAGGACCTTGGATCTTGAAGTAGCTGTATGTACTCATGTTATATAGACACTAGCCTCCACGTCATACTGACAAATATTACTCGTATACGGCAGCGCAGTGGCGTTTTTTCCTTATATCAAGATTCTATTTACTATCCTTGAGAATGTTACACTGCGAAAACTGTTTGGCTGGATCAACAGAAATTTGTTTGGCTCAACAAAATAATTTTGTTGCTCTTCGTGTAACAAAACTATTTTGTTGAACCAACAAAATTTTATTGTTGAGACCGTTTATTGGCCAAACAAAACTGTTTTGTTGGCATAACCTAACAAAATACTGTTTTAAGGTCAACCAAATTGTTTTTTTGTCTTAAATAAATTGTTTTGCTGTCTTAACAAAATAATTTCTTTGACGTAGCAAACTATTTTTTAGGTAAAGCTCATACTTTTTGTACTCTCAAAACCTCAATCAGTCATAAAAAACAACTATTCTGTAGCTAAAAGTCATTTACTAATTCATTAAATGGTCATTATTGCTAATTTTTATTTCAAAGCAACTTATTATTTCGATAAATGTCCTTGAATATAATAAATTAATTTAACTAATTCCATTCAGTGATCGAAACAAGACACTCAGAAATGAAAGTCAGTTTAAATTACAATTTATTAAATTAGTGAATGCATTTGCTACAAAACAGTTATGTTTTACACCTGATTCTAGTTTTAAGAGCTCAAAAATTGTCATATCATACTGATAAAAAATAGCACAAATCACGAATGAATGACTGAAGGTATGAAATAAAAATATTAAATATATAGAATGAATAATCGAAATATCCTTATTTATTGCCCAGAATATCACAATTAAAATATTGTTACATTTTATATAGGTGCATTAATTCCAAGTGACAAACGATTCTCCTTTTACATCCAAAAGAATACGTGATGTTTTAGCTGAGCGAAGATTTTCATACGACAAATAGAGCCATGTATTCGATTTTACAAAGTGTCGGACCGTTAACATCAATTAGGTCAGAGCTATTTATGACAATATTTTTCTGGAACTTAATACCCTTTATTTTAATCCAGGACAAAGCGCGATACAAATTCGGTAAAAGTGCCTGAAAGTCAGCAAATTTCAGTAATTTTTTAACATTTCCTGTTACATCTCGACCGAACGAGATATCTTCAATAAATCCTCTGTTGTTGAGAAATCTATCAGAAAATCCTAGCTGATGTCTCTTCGCTAAAATCGCAGGCAAATTTACCCGAGAAGTAGTCACATGAGCCGCTATTTTGCCTTTCTTATGCAGAAAATCCCAATTTACTGTTTTTTAATTTTTCTTTATTACGAAATGATGGACGATCCATACTATCTAATAGCCCAAAATTAAATCCTCCAATTCTATTATTTAGTTCTTCCAAGGTAAATAATTTTGATTCATCTATGAGACCTGTGATAATAGTTGACATATCGCTCGGAATCACTCCTTCTCCAATGTCATGCATAATGTCAAACGCAAGATTTTCAACTATGTGGTAAGATTATAAAACGTTAACGACACATTCCTCAGATACACCAGTGTTTGAAACATCATTCTTTTTTACATCATTCTCGTAATCTTGTATACTTCTTAATAAAGTCTCATCCTCAGAGGATTGTTTTTGTAGGACATTTTTGACCACTTTGCACGCACTGCAAGGATGATTAGCAGAACAACTTTTAACTAAACCTCCGATCTGATGCAAGCCTAAATTATCTGCAATGATGAACGCCAAACTCATATAAATATCTGTCCCTTCCTTTGTTCTAACAATTGGTTTTTTTGTAACGCCTTCAATTCCTGGATTAAAGGTCTAAATGTAGCCTCATTACCGTGTTCCTCTTGATCAGTGTTAAGTAAAAGGAGGGTTAACAAAATATTCTCTAGTTTTGCTTTAACTTCAGGTGGCAGGCAAAGTAGAGAGAAATAACCTGCACCCAATTTGTGAACACCTGCATGTGGTGCCATTCCGTTATTAGAATCATATTCGTCTAAGTAAAATACAACTGGTATTAGAAAGCTGGGTAATCGTAAAAAAATCTTTTTAAAGAGAGTGCCCTGAATTATATTCGATATTACCTCATTATTTGCGGATAGCAAGCTCATATAAGACAGAATACTTTCCAAAACTGCAGACATTGCAAACAATTTTTGTAAGATTTTTGTTATTGATATATGTTGAGCTTTTGCTTTACCCGGAACTAACGTATAAACACCATCAACGTTGTTGCCTTAAAAAATGTCACCAATTTCGTAAGACTTCTCAAACGTCTCCTCACACGTAGCATCCTCAAAAATGTCAATGATCCTGTCTGGCAAGAAGACTGCATACTGGTTTTCCAACTCAGCCACAATTTTTGTACCATATTTCGTGTGTACTTTACGAATTTTTGAAATAACGTATTTCTTCTTCAAAGTAAGATCTGAAAGCGGTCTTGTAGACAAAATTCGATCCATGTAGCTAACTGCGTTAATACCTTTGAAGTCCATCTTTTCCAAATGCATTTTTCACTTTTACTGTTTTCACTTTTACTAGATGACTAGCTCTGCACTGTGCTCGAAGATAGACTGAAGACACTGAATCCTGATACTCCTTTTATACCCCATTACCCCTACTCTAAATACGTTTTAGAAAGATCGATCAAAGTTTCTATAAGGTTCATTACACGCGGAGCTGTTGCCTGTATTAAATTTCTAGAAACATCGATATTGAATGTAACCTCTAACAGTTTTCCGGAAAATATCAATCGAATGTTTCAACTTCCACCTATTATAATACATATTTAAAATTTCTTGCCTCGAAGCTTCCAGAAATTTGAACGTAATCTCTAACGATTTTGTATAACTCGAAATTTCTAGAAGGTCTGACGTATGACGCGTTTTCTCGATACTTCTGGTTCTAGAGGATTCGACGCAGTTAATTATAACGATCGCTCACTCTAATATCTAACGCTCAAAGAAACAAGATCGTGTGAAATTTGAAAATGTAACCCAACGATGTGTGTCCAGCGCAGAAATTTGATATTAACCCAATGATGCTTGAATGAAGTCCAACGTTGTAAATGCAGCCCAACGACGTTTGTAATTGTTCACCGCTAACAGTAAGCGATATTTGGATTTAGAGTTCTACCCAACGATGTTTGTAACATTTAACGCTGGAAGGAAAGATACCGAATAAAAATCAAAATCAGCTTAACTAATTCTTATCTAACTGAATGGTTCTAAATAAATCTTCACTCAATGTCAAATTAAATATTTGGTTTATTCAAGAAAAAGACTAAGCCTAATTTACAAGAGAAAATCTTGACTTACAATATGATTAAGGTGAACGTAGTTAAAACATAAATTCACAATGGTTATAAAAGTCTTTAACCGTTGTGTTGATCAAGGAAGTATCTAAAGTATTAACGATTTCAGTCATATCTTCATCATCATCGTAAAGGTCTTACTTTCAGTTATATCATCATCATCATCATCAT
>CAKNWU010082657.1:0-12456 GCA_932072015.1 Andricus quercustozae | reverse complement strand
TCAGTGAAATGAGCCACCGAATCCTCATCAAAAATATACTGACGCACACCACGCCATTGTACTGACACTTTACGAGTCGTTAAAGATGTAGGACACTTTTTTCGTTTTCTGCTGTACTCTTTTATCTTTTTTTTTAATTTCTAGCCGTGCCATAAAACAAAAATGATTGATTGGTCAAAGTGTCTTCAACTTTAAGCAATCAGAGTAGCCACATTTATTTACCCCTGCTTTCTTAATTTTCTTAGAGTTAAGTAACTTTGTGCAACCATTGCAGATTTGCAATACTGAACACATACTTTTACCTGTAAAGTGTCAAGTATAAAGTAAATGTTTACTGAAATATTCGACTACATAAAAATATCGTCGACAGTATTCAAAACTTATGTGCTGCTCCAGCCCCGATTAGTATAGCACTATAATGAAAATTGGGATGACCGTCATAAAGTAAATAAATGTTTTGTCTGATTTTGCCAGATATTTTTGATATGCAATTAGCTCAGGCAGACCGAATCCAATGTTTGGTATTATCACACCAGCATCTCGAGTAAGCTTTTCACCTACCTTAATCTGTTCTTATATGCGGTAGGCACGTGTTATTTTGTGTTTGCCATAGTGTAAACTGATTTTTTAAAAACCTAATGCAGATCTTTGAGGGGTAAAAAAGCTTTCCAGACAACTCCTTTCCCAAACCCATCTGATCCTAACACAATGCCTACTAAATCGGTTTCCTTACACCACGAGACTGTATAATTATATAACTCTAAAAAGGCTAATTCTAACCAAAGAACAGGATTATTCTCCCTAGGAGGTACAATTTAAAATGATAATTGTCGCCCATTTGTGTCAAACTTTCTAACATACTGATCACATTCATTTTCAAATTTGTCTCTCTAGTCTGCGAAATTTTCTAAAATCTGATCTCCCTTTCTTTTGTCATTTTAATGTTTAATTTCTCCTGCTTTTTTTTCCTCTAACTTTTTCCTTCTTCTGTTGTCTACGTCTATTTTCATGCATTATGTCCTTAGATTTTTTGAATTTTCGAATTTGGCACAATGTCCTCGTCAAAGTCCGTCTCGACGTCATCAGTCTCTGCTACTATATTGCTGTCTGTTCTTTTATTATATTTCTTATTGACTCTAGAATGCAGTGCTACACTTCTCTCACCAAATATAAACTGTTGTGAGCGTTTTTGATTTTTCGAACAACCGGGTTTCATCAGTGGATCAGAATGATCCCTCTTTTTAGCCGATGCGAACGGTTTTCCTTTTGAATCTGCCTCCGTCTGATTCTTGATTCTTTGGTAATGCACAGCGGTGGTTTTCAAAGATTTTTTGGATTGAGCGCTCAGAATTTCAGCGTTAACAAAGAGGGAGGCAAAAAATCAGCACACACGAACCATTTTTGAATGTTCACTTTATAAAAATTTAATGATTAAAAATTAAAAGAGTTTTACTTACCAACGACAATTTGTATATTATTTATTGTAGAGTTCCTCTCTCTCTGCATTTTCAAATATTTACTCAATGCCATAAGTAAAGGTATATCATCCTTCCTTTGTATGGCTTCTTGCACAATATCACCAAGTCGTCCTAGTGAATCACATTGGCTAATGTAACCTTCGAACGTGGTAATTGCCGTCGACCTTGCTTCACGTGAGAACATACAGTTAAGACTGATCTTCATCCAAAAATTAAATCATGGAAAAATAGCTACAGGAAAACACAATTCTGTATAACCCTTCCACTATTCCGAGAGCATTCCAAATCTTCTACCGAAAGATCTTCCCCTTCAAACCCATGAGCAGCGGTATATGCTCAAAACTAATGTCCATCCTAGAATGGGGTCCGTGGAGAAAGTGATACAGGAAAACACTAATAATCATAAAACAACCAAGGCTTTTCTATTTAAAGATATTTTCGTCTGATCATTAGACCTTTAAATCTGTAACAAGTTTTATACTCCACTGACTGTGGCATCATTCATGATTTGTTTTTCGTTATGAATATGTCACTGTGCACGAGGTGCACTGGGCACGATGTGCCAGTGTGAGTTTTTTGAAATTTTGGTTGGGAAAAGTGAGAAGAAAGGTGAAAGGAAGTTTTGAGAAGGTGTTTCAAGGTGACTGGACTCAGTGGAAGTGAGTGTGTGAAGAGAGAAGAACTGGTGGATTAAAAAGTGAAAGAGAAAAAAGTGGCACGCCGACAGTGTGAGGTTAGGGTCGGACCGGAAGAACGCTGAAAAGTGGAAAGTAGTGCTAGCTCTAGTGACACCTGATGGAGAGTGGAGTAAGAAAAGAAAGGAGATTGACTCGAGCAGTGGTGACGAGGGAGACGAAAGTGTTTGAAAGATCAGCTGGGCTATGTGAATGTAGAAAAAAGAGTAAGAGTGTGACAGAAGAAATGCTAGCACACGAATAAAGCGATATGAGAGATGAAAAGAAGGAGAAGAAGCAGAACAGGGAAAAGGCGGAAGCGATAAAAGAGGCGTGGAAGCATGCGGTGGACATGCTGGGAACGCTGAGTAAGTTGGTGGAAAAACTCGAACTGCTTAGCGCAAGGATGGAGAGACTGCATAAAGGAAAGAAAGAGAGATAAACGAAAGATATTGGATGCCAGACGGAGGAGGAAGAGAGAACATGGAGGGAGATGTCGAAGAAGCTAACGCAAGAAGAGCCGGAAAGGAGAAGGAAGAGAGAGCGCAGAGGAAGAGAAATCTCAAGGTGCTTAGAGTAAGTAAGGAAGACGTCGAGGTGACGAACGTGGTAGGGGTCTTGGCCGCGCACACGAAGGTGGTGGCGAAAGTGGAGAGTTCGAGGAAAATATACGGTGGGATGCTCCTTACTTTAAATTCGTGGGAAAAGAAAAGGGACCTGCTCAATGTCAAAGGCAGACTGAGAGGCACAGGATTCTGGATGGAGGAAGATCTGACGGAAAGGAAAGAGGAGATACAAGAATGGCTGATAAGGGAGAAGCGGAGAAGTCAGACTCTGTGTGGAACGTTATTGGTGGTTAGAAAATATCGAAAGCGGTTTACAAGGAAGTTCTCTCGGGAAATCTCCTGATGTTAACGGATAAGCAAAATTATTAATCTCAAGCTGACAGTAAAAGTGATTCTAATGAAGCCGAAGAATTAGAAAAGAATATATTCTAGGTTAATACTCATATTTTAATACTCCTGTGTCAATTTCGCCGTCATTGAAAAACTAAGACTTTTCGACCTTTTCATGTTTTGAAGCAACGTAACATTTGCAAAAATTTTTATATTACATTTAATTCACCGATTCGCCATCTTCAATTTTGAATCTTTTATATAAAATTCATTATCAGTGACCTTCATAATACGTGAATACTAATTTTGGTTAAAATCCAATTAAATTTAGACTTTTGACCAACTTTTTGTCTTTCCTGGACCACTGTGCGATGAAGGATATACACGCACACTCTTCATCATTATTTTGAAATGTAAACACTACTTCCATACTGCATATGTGATATATGAAACTATCGACAAAACTTTCAGAGCGTTATTATTGCCAATAATTGAGTTGTCAGACCCGAGATATCGGGCTTTCGCTCGAGAGTTCGAGATCCCGTGAAACACCTCCCACCACTCACCACTGAAATCTACGCGTCTCATCTATACCCCGTCCGTGAGCCGCGCCGCTATATGGGTGAGAATGTATAGTAAGTGGAGAGGGAAGATTTCATGATTCTTCCCTCTCTCCTCAAAGTCGGGTTTATCCGGTTGACCTCGACCGCTCGCACTGAACAATCTCACTTTTCAAAGTAAGCCCCCTTTCTTCGGCGCACGTCGCATATATTTCCCTATGATTTCCATTTGTACAAGCAACTTTTGTTTCAGTTTACTTCGGTGACGGACTTAATTTACCAATTATGAAACTACTAATGAATCTAATAATAGTGGGTTTTTTTGGGCCACCCCATTTCTTCTGGCTAGAAGCTATGGAGATACAAGTCGAGGTTAATAAAAACAGTATACATTTAAAGTCAAGGAAACCATAATATTGTTTATTCACTAGAAATTGTAATAAAGTTGTATGCAATATATGAACTTCATTCTAACATTACTTCACAAAGTCTTGCATCCTAGTGTTATCTAGGACTTCGAAACAGGGATGAGAATAAGTTCCGAGGGTTGAGATAACCACACAATAATCTACAAATTAATCGGAATACCATTGTATATATAACATTTTAGTTGATTAAACATAGAAAAATGACAAAGTTAAAGAGAGATAGCTGATGTGAATTTAAAAAGAAGAAAAGGATTATTCAGATCTCCGCCTTAAAATAAAGGAAGACCGTAATGACGAATTTTAAAAGAAATTAAAAATATTATGAGGAATTAACTCATTGATTCAAACTTACCTAATGATAATCCAAATGTTCACTTTTAAAACTGGCAAGTAACTATTTTGTGGATTCACAGATAATTCGAAGATTCCTTGACAAAACTGGTTTTCTCAATTGGTAGAGGATTTGCCAAAGGAGTCTAATAGTGGGCAGGTGGCTCAGGTCTCCTCCTGTTGATCAAGGGCAATAATGGTTAACAATGGATTTGTCAAAGGATTTTGTGGGTTCAGTTCAACTTTATTTTAACGATTTGAAATTTACAATCGACTTCAGTTCGATTGAAATTTCCGAAGCACAACACTGATTTTACTTTTTATTTTAAAACTTATATTTTGACTACTTAGAAATGGTTTCCAAATAACAGGAGTCTATCTGATATTAAATATTAATTTGAAAATGTGCTCTAGGGCAGAGCTTCCGCCCGATTTGATGTTTGTAGATGGACTGATTTTCTAATTCTGATCCTGGGCGAAAAGTAATTGTGTTTTGTGGGGAATAGAAAAGTCAAGATTTCTAAACTGCATAGTTGGTACTGTGGAGTTGGGACTACTGATTTGATATTTCTGCGTGCAATACAACGGAAAATTGAAAAAGAATTTTAATTTTCCGTTGCTATAAGAAATAATGGTCAAAACTCCGAACACTATTTCATCGCATCGTCGCACGGCCATTCGATTGAACTTACATTTTAGCATTGGAAAAAATAGAAAACCTTCATAAAAAATAATTAGTACAAGAAAGTATTGCAGCGTGCAATACAATTTATAATCAAAAAAGAATGCTAATTTTTCGTTTCTATGAGAGACAACTTTTTGATCACCCTTTTCAGCGTAATCTTATCCAAACGGTCCACCTTCTTCTTTTGTTGGGACATACACTTCGCGTTAAAATAGTTGAAAATAGATGGAGCAATAGTTGGAGACGCTTCTTCAAAACAAGTGAAAAATACGTAATTTGTGACGCCAGATGCCTGCCTATTTGGCGCGCGAACACAAGTTTCGTGTCTCAGCCACTAAGAATCGCCGTTGCAAGAGCAATAGGCACAAACCAGATATTATTTTGAACAGGGTATACGGTCAGCTAACCAGGGGTAGAAAAATCATGGTGAAACGCTTTGCAAGTTAATCATAATCAAGCCGTCGATTGAAAAATAATCATGATTAGTTAACCATCGATTTAATCAGAGATACTGCAATCGGCCACTAGCATTTGCTCAAGAGTAACCACTTTGGCTTTCAAGTCTTTAACTTCCTTGTTGACCAGATCGATTTCTTCATTTTGCACTTCGCAGCCGGATTCCAATGAGTCAATAAGCCTAGTGTAGTTTTTTTCATTTATTTTTTATTTCCAAAAGGGTCGAACTTAACTGGTCAGTAAACTATTGTTGTCGGGTTTCGTAAGTTAGCAACAACTACCCCACAGGTGGCACTAGTGGACAATGATGAACATGCCTTGCAAGCATAATCCTCTTGGTCTTTTTTAAGTTATTCAAATGATTTTTTTGTGATTCCCAATCAGCACAAGCCAAATGAATAGGATCACTATACTTTATACAGGCGATAACTGCAGCTCCCCCTCTGGATATCACTATATCACACTCCGGACACGCACCCATAGTTCTTTAGGAAGGCCGACCGTTACCGTTACCGATACGTATAATCAAAACTGAATAAGGAAGCAAAAACTAAGTGAGTTGGGTCAGAGTTACTATGCTCTAAAAAGAGTCACCAGCACTTTCACGACCTGCGAATTTTAATGTAATTAAAAACTTGACAACTTATGTAAACATAGGAAATTCAAGAGCAGCCAATTAACGCGTCCGTATCCGATGATCATGATAGGTATCCACGATCAATTTAGAAAATTTTGTCTGGATTTGGAGTCAATGTCATGAACGGAGATATCGTGCTGAAAATTTGGCATGCTAAATACAAGGAACGAATAAACGTGCCTTTGGTCCTATATATTTAAAATTGTGAAAAAAGTTTTTTTTTCAAATTACTTTTTCGTTACCGACAGAGAATGATAGAAATTAAACTTCTGTCGTGAAGCCTAAATACATCGGTCGATATTTCTTATTTTCAATAATAAACTTTTTTCTTTCCCAAACTCTCTGCCTTGCCAAGGATGGTCCTTTTCTATTTATTAATCTTTTCCGAAATTTTTTCCGCGTTATTTTAACTTTTATTTTTAAATATGGGGTAATAATGGGCTTAATTGAGTATCATTTTGTTTACATTTCTTACATTTCGGCATAATTTTATGCGGGTGTGTGAAATCTAAATAATAAAAAATATAGATTAAATAAGATTGCAAGATTAGATTAAATTTACTCAGTATCGCTATTGATATAATGTTTCTTGCTGACAGTACCGAACTGCTGAATAAATCAAGAATTTAAATTTATGACATTACATAAAATGGATACATATCTGTTAAAAATTTTGTTCTGATTATTTGGAAAATTAAACAACATGTGCCACTGTTAAACCCGGACTGGACCAAATGTACTCTCAAATCGTACATGCGTTAAAATTTGACCTCATTTTTTAATTGTTCAATTTTTCAATTAATCCAATATCTCTTTAATTTAATTATTAAACACGCTCGGCCCAACGAACATTTTGTCGGTCGAATTTTTCGTAGAACATATTATTCAAAGGATCATCTCCCAATATTCGTTGAGTCTTGTTGGCATGGTTTCTATTTATGTGTATTCTAACTCTATGATAGCTGATCCAGTTATTCCGATGATCCGGTGCAGGACCAAGGAGTGGACACAAATATCGAGATTTTATTATTCCAACGATGCAGTTATCCACTATTCCTACTACATGAAAGCCTGCTTCTACATAATCAAGTCGGCATTGAAAATTTTCGTAATGATCAATATGAAATCGAATAGGAGAAGGATGAATTGCGACCGTTTTATGTGGAAAAACTAATTCTGCAAAAAGAAAGTATAAGTAGGAAATTAATAATTCTATTAACTATTAAATAAGTTTGATAAATCATAGTTTGTATCATACAAAAAAATTTTAATTGATACATTAGAGAACGATAATAAAAACGAATCGGAGCAAAAAGACGTCAAAATCAGTTACAAAATAACTATGAATCAGTTAGTTGTGAAAAAAATATATAAACCCATTCATTTTCTTTTGTCCTTCAACTGCTGATTGTTCTTGACAAAGAAATAATTGCACTAACGTTGCATTTGAAAAAGAATTCTCTAAATTGAGAAAAGCCACGATTCTATAGTATTGCCGGGATTACAATATTAATTAAATAAGACTGCATGGGATCACGTAAAAAAAGTGTATACTAGATTACAGCAGTGGATATCCCACGTGGTATAATGTACTTTAAAATATAGATATTATTATATTTACCTGTAGGATTAGGTAGAAACGCTAAGATGAGACACAAAATACTAACCAGTTTCCTCATTTTTCTTAAATACAGGAAACCGACTTGTAAAGAACTTTTATTAAAGTGTAACTAGTGAATATTCTTGAAACAAATTTTAATAGATGTTAAGAAGTCATTATATTATTTGCGCTTCTCAATTATTTGTATTTCACCACATTGTTTCTCAAACAGCGAAAAATATATTTTCCGTGTGACATCATTATTTGCAATTAAATGATAAAAAGAACTTACCTGTGGGGGGCCCTCTGTAGTCGGTACTTTGGGATCTAGTGTGGCCGGTACTTTAGGAAATTTGGAGTGGGGCGTCCGCTGTGAATGGTATTTTGGGACATGATATTGGAAGAAAGAGAGATAAGACTTAGAAAATAAATAGAGCGCCTTATCTGTAAACTTCATTTAAAAGAAAGAAGTTTTGATTATAAAAATTATTATTTCAAATGTAATTTTTGCCGTATTATGAGTAATTAAAGTTAAAAGAAGGTGAATCAATGAAAACAAATTGTTCTGGGTTTTATGATCAACCGCTATTCTACCGTTAATAATATAGAGAGCTGAAAAAATAGTAAAAAAAATGTTTATCTCAATCCTTAATTATATTTTATGAATAAGAATACACAAGTAAAGTATCAATCCGATACATTACAAATACGAGGGGGGGAAAGAGAACAGGAAGTGCCAAACTCGACGATTGCCAACTAATTATTCCACACGGGAGAAGGGAACGAAGTTTATCTCCTTCATGTGTGACTGTCCGCGAAGAAAGAGATCGAATGCGTCAAAGCTGAATTTTACAGGACGGTCAATCGCAGTAGATTCTGCAAGCCAGCATTTAACTAGTGTGGATGCGTCTACGAAAAGCACCCCTTCCACTTACCACTACACTTTTAGTCACGAAACAGTAAAGCTCACGGACACGTGACGTGCGGCTGTATGGTAAGTGGTGGGGTTTGCTTTCGAAGGCCTCTCGTTTGGCCTCCTCGTATGCTTATCATGCCTATGATTGTAGCTTAATAACAAGAAAAGTAATTAACTATCGATTGGTCTAAGAAAATAAAAATCGATTTTTTCCGCATTAGGTTCCTTTCTTCCCGGACGGTCACTAATTATATATAATATTTACAACACGTATAATGTAGCGAGTTTCGACGTTTACATACGAATCTAACAGATGTTTATTTCGTAGTGAGCAAACACATCTGCCGCCGTGTTTACAGTCTGGAGCTCTAACCCATTTCTGTTTGTGCTTGTCTGAGAGTCTTCGGTGAATGTTTACCACAATACGATCAATATCTAATAGGTTGTCCGTAAAAATATCAACAAAATTACGCAAGGAACCAGCATTACACATATGATGAAGAAACATGATACAAAACTGACCGCATATATTTGAAGAGGTGCTCTGCAGATAATTTGGTATTTCATCTGTAGACGGTGAAGTTTTTTTCGTAGACGACGAAGATTTTGTAGAATAAGAGGCGGTATCCCGTAACTGTAAAATTAGGCTTCTCTACCGGTTTGATCGATATGGATTCCCCGACTCAGTGAGAACTAAGCTGAGTGTGGTCATCGGTATTAGCGACCTTTTCAGTTCGTCGTTTCCAGATTTTATGAATTTGATCTGTCGGGTACATACGAATCATGCGCAGTTTTACAACATAATGAGCCTGCAATTCCTCCAAACTACACATTTTTTATGTTTATGATTTCGTGAGCATAGGGCTTAGAGTCATTAGTTTTATTTTAAGGTTCAGCCTTGACCTCAGCACTGTCTGAGACGAAATTCCTGGCCATTCTCATTTTATGCGCATGTTGTCTTTCTGTTTGAAAGTTTACAGATCATTTTTTCTTTCCAATGTGGGTTTTAAAGTAGGTGCTGCCCTCCCAAGCTTGATTTCTCGGACCCACGTGGATTGAACTTGGACCGTTCCGATATGTGAAATGCCAACCGGCACAAGATGGATGCATCTGTATATTGTGACAGATGTCAGGTCTGGCATGGCCTAATACTTCACGACTAATAATCCTCCTAGTTTGGATTATTTTGGAGCCGATTATTCAATATCCGGATGGGCCCCGTGATCTCTGATAGTCTAACATGGCAGTGGGTGCGTCTGGTCAGCTTAGCCAAGTGTATTGTTGTAAGTGGCATAGTCCGTGGTGTATCGCTGCGGGGTGCAAATCAGGTTACAAAAGAGAACTCAGAGAACGCGAATATGAAAAGATGAATATTTTTGTTGTTCTGGAAGACCCAGCAATCAAAGATTTATGGCAAAAAGCTTTAATTTGGAAAAATTTTATGGTGAAAGCTGGCCAGTTCATTTACAGTAAACATTTTGCATCTTCAGGAAAAAAATTCTGAAAGGACCTGATGGCACACTTTTGAGAAAGGTAAATAATTATATATTTACTGTAAAATCGAAATGACAATTTACAAGTAAAGCAAAAGTAAAAAAGTAACATTAATTTAAGATTTTGGTGGCATGAAATGTTAAAGGAGAAAATTTGAGGTTAGTATCATACATTTTGTAGTCTTCTAATTTAATCTCGCAATAACGTCACTTTTTTGTATCCTACTCAAATAGAACATTGACTAAAGTCGGATTCAAAAGTCCTGACACCTGGCTTTGAAGCTTTATTACTCTGAAAGAAAAAATCGAAGAATGTTGAGTGGAAGACAGAAATATTCTCCAACATTCTACACGACACAAAATGTGTGAAAAAACATGAGAATAGACCCTCAACTTTTACTACGTCGACTTTGAAGTCCTCCACACGTTCAAAAATTGGTACCAAAAATTTGAAAAAATTCATGAGTATTCAGTACCATGTACGTAACCAATGGCAGTTTGTTTTACGTTAATTTAATGATTATTTTAATTAGTAGAGTTGAAAATGTAAAAAATAATTATCTCGGCTCTGGATAGAGATTTTGTGACAAGGTAAAGTTTGACTTAACTGTCACTTCAAATTGATATCCGTATCGGATGTATTTTTAAATTTTGAATCCATCGAGACCAAGAGCGGAAGTCACCTAGGCCAAAAGCACTCGTCAGAAACTGTTCATTTAGATTACTTACTCCGAAATTTTTTTTTCATGTACTTAACCTCCATCTGTCAAAACCGAGATCAAAGACAACGACTACAGGAGCCAGGGACGGGTCGTCCGATTAGATGTGTACCAGGAGTTTCCAAGTGCATATCACCAACCATAGTCCAAGCATCCCACATTCCCATGGTTACCGGTTCCAATCCAAGATGGCGAACCACAAACAACCCACATAATGAGTACCGTATCTGACTGTTATCCCCACTGGTCTATCAGGGTTGAGTCGTCACGTCAAAGGATTGCCAGTGTTCCGACACATCCGAACTGTTATTTCGGAACGTGCAACAACCACCAGTAACCACCTAACTATCACCATGGTTACCGCTTCCGGCTCAGAGTCAACGTTGGGCCAGTCGGATTCTCGCTGGACGCCGCCATCTTTTGCCACTCTCTAACGCCACGCCACTAAGGCGTGAAGTCACACGAGCAACCACGTCTCTGGTGTTACTGAACCCAACTTATCAGTAACCAGGGGACCATGGATTGCAGCCATCATGAAGAACTATTGCCGAAAACGAAATTATGTAAAACTCGGTAATACTCGGTAACCATGTACCGTCGCACCATTTTCAGATGTACTAGGATTGATATTGTCTTGATTACACCCAGACGCGCATGTGTATGTATAATTTTATTGGCGATTAATTGTTTAAGCACCGATGAAAGATTTTCCTCTGCGCATGCGCGCTAGCGTCACGTCAAAATTAGGTCAATTATCGCACATAGGGTAACGAAAACGTTCAGATGTAGTCCAACTCTTCTCGAGCAAGAGATTTAGGTGCAAATTTATCCCTTTTATTTGTTTAATTCTTTGAGCTAAATCAAAATATCGTTTAGTTAAGAATTTGGTCAGATCACATGTTGCTAAATATTAGATTTTGATTTGTTTTTATATTTATTTCAATAATAGCAGTGAAGTACAGAAGATGCCGCGAAAATTTTGGTTGGCACTTCACATTGAATCCCATCGTAATTTTGAATTTGCCGCCCTAATTCTTGTAGCTCGAGAAGCTTAGAAACTTTCAAAACTCCCTAAGTGTCGAACCCTATGATGGATTTAGGCCTAGATTTATAAGGATGCGAGAATTCCTTTAAGCCTAGGTAGTTTTTGCGAAGTAAAGTTGTTCTTAGTATTAGTATAGTTCACAGTCCTGCCACTAGGCGCGCTGTAGGTTGAGACTCGGTAAACGTCGATCTCCGATGTAGGCTTTAGGATTTAGTGTAGAATATCGTAGTCTTAGTCATACCTATTAGCTTTATGTTAAATATCTTGTGAATTGTCATTGAAATCGGCTATACCGTAGTCAACGACCATTTTTAGTTCATAGCTTCCCCGGTAGTTGCGCGGTTACTTGATGTTTGTGAACGCACCATCTATATTGAACTGATTTTACACGGATCTTGTGAACTTTTTGTCAATTGGGAAGAAAAGGAGAATGTCTGAGGTAATCCTTTTATTATTTCGGCAAGCGACGCAGTGACGGGTCTCGAGTTGGAGTTCGCTCCGATCCAGCCATTGCCTCGCTTGACCCCCCCCCCCCCCCC
>CAKNWU010082591.1:0-15860 GCA_932072015.1 Andricus quercustozae | reverse complement strand
TCTCCAGTGTCTTCATAACCGAATTGTTCTAAGTACAGCTTATATCGTAGCCAATGGTAGAGATTCTCTCCTAAAAATGGTCAGGAACCACGAGATGATTGGTAAAGCAGCGTTCCTTTACAAAGCCGCGGAGCAAGCGCCCGAGACCATTGGCCTGCATTTTAATATCAGAAGTGAGGAAAGTGCATTACTCCATCTAGATGCTTCACTTCTGAAAGCTGAAGTGAAGAAAGCAGAAGTTCAAAACTTCCATCAAGAGCTGCTAGACAAGAAAATGCACGAAATTTCTCACAGAAATGTAGAAAAACAGTCCTGGTCGAAGGAGCAAACTGTTGCTTTTCTCAGATCATCAGGGCTTAATTCAGGTACAGAGGGTTTCATTTTCGCATGCCAGGACGGTGTCATTTCCACCTTAGCATACCGTGACCGCATTTTATGTCAAGAAGTTCCCAGCGATAGGTGCAGAGCGTGTCATGCACACGCTGAGTACCTGGAACACATACTATCGGGCTGTCCCACCCACGCAGGAACGACGTACATCTACAGACATAATGCGGCCCTAAGAGTCCTTGATTACCATCTTTGTCGCTCTTACGGTGTTGGCCGCGACCCTGCCCTGCCGAACGCTCCAAGAGAAATAGAGTCAATTGTCCGAAATGAGAAGTGCCAAATTTTCTGGAACTACGATTTTCGGACAGCAGTCTCCGTTGCACACTCGAGGCCTGACATTGTTCTCCAAGATTTCGAGAAACGTACTATATTCGTGATCGAATTCTCGGCCCCGTCCGAATATAACATCACTGCCAAGGAGAAAGAAAAGGAGGAGAGGTATCAAGACCTTAAAAGGGAACTGCAAAAGCTGTACCCAAAATATCCGGTACAAGTAATTGTCCTTATGATAGGTGCTCTCAGATGTGCGAAACTATCACTAGTTCGTAACCTTAAAGCCATACCCGCGTGCCAACAATATGCCAAGGCACTTGCGAAATGGATGCAGAAAGCTGTCATCCTTGGGTCGCTTCGTGTACTCAAAACACACGATGGTTTCGCCGGCCTGTCGTTGTGATTTCGTCCCTGCGGTGGTTGTTTAACCTTTTTTTTTTAATTATATATATATATAGCAGCATCACACAGGAGAGACTCTAGAGCGCAAACCCCATAACTCCCACTGAAACGATATTGCGTAAGCGTGGGAGGGCGAAGTGGGACAAGAGAAATAAAAAGCATTCCGCAGCACTTTTAAAAAACGGGCATCCTCGTAGTGATGAACTTCTTGACGAAGTCGTGTGGCTCTCGGCATTGCTAAGTGAAAAGCTTGGACTAAATAAAAGTGCATTATAGTTATAGTGTAGTGCAATGTCCCTTGCTTTTACGCGAATGGAAACAGCATTTAAAAATGCCTGACAAGTGGGGCCTCCGGCTTGTTAAAAGATCTCGGAATGATTCTGTGCAGCTAACAGCGGTGCCTCTGAGCAATAGATATGAAGCCCTGCAGTACAGTGAGGACTGCGATAAGACTAATCCTAACCAGGATGAGAAAATGGATGAAAATCAGGATGTTCAGGAGGATGTGCAGAAAGGGAAGGTTAATGCAATAACTGGAAAGAAGAAGAAGATGCTACCTATAATAATCTCTCATGAGCTGGATGATTACTCAGGATTTGTCGCCACCTTAAAATGCTTCATAAAAGGGGACCCAAAACTTTACTACTCCCCAAAAAGTTTGGCCATTTATGCAGAGAATGAGGAAGATTACTCCACACTAATAAAGGAACTGGACATAGCAAAGTGTGATTACCATACGTATCCGAACAGGGAGATGAAGACGAAGAGATTGGTGCTAAAGGGACTCCCGAATATACCAAGCAAGGAACTCGAGGACGATTTGGACCGGCAGGGTGTAAAATGTTATTTTCGAGTACACTGGGAACGGTACAGAAACAGGAGAAAGATCACTCAATGTCATCGATGCCAAACATTTGGACATGGGACTACCTACTGCAGAAACACTCCCAGATGCGTCAAGTGCGATGAGGAACATCTAACAGTTAATTGCAAGAAGACTAAGGAAATTTTTCCTAAATGCGCAAACTCGCAGGGCTGCATCCGGCGAACTACTCTTAGTGCCCAACATACCTCAAACACCTGGCCAAGGTGGAATCCAGACGTAAGCCTACGCACGAGAGACAACCAGAGGTCCAATACATCTGTGCTCACTAAAGCCAATTTTTCGGTGCTTCCTGCTGTCAGAAGACAGGTACTTGAGTCAGCGTCAACGTAGACCACAAGGCAGAATCTGCGTGAGACTGAGAGAAGACACCAGGGACAAGAACTTGAAGATCTGCAAGAACTAATGACTGAAGTTAGAAGACTGAATCAAATATGTGATATAGGTAAGATGTTGGAACTTGTTAGGGAACTAAATATTTATTTAAGTCACTGCAATGCCGATTTAGAGGGACTTCAAACTTTCTATACAGTCTTAACCAAGAATGGTTGTAAATAATTTTAATATTAACTCACTGAAAATGGCGCACTGGAACGCCAGTGGCTTGCGTGGAAACCAAAGTGAACTTAAGCAATTTATCGTTGAAAGTAACATTGGCATAATGCTTTTAAATTAAGCAAAATTAAAACGTGATGTCAAATTTAAACTCTCTGGGTACGAATCTACCCGAAAAGAAAGAAGCGATAATACCGTAGGGGCGGGGTTATGCTCATTGTCAAAAGTGTGAGCCTTGGAGCCGAAGCTATTAAACTTAACAATGGGTTAATAATCGTTTCAGTTTGCAATCCACCCCAGGCAAAAATTTCTAATAATGATCTCTCTCTCTCTCTCTCTTGAATAAATTAGGAAGAAAGATACTTATTTATGGTGATTTAAATGCAAAATAGTATATTGTGTATAGAGGGCGCAAAATAGCTTTACGCCCTTGATACACACCATACTTTTTGTCCCCCTCCTTGAAAACGAGCATGTGCAGCAGATAGAGGATGTTTGGTGTACTTGACAATTTTAGCTTATAGGTGAAAGGAAGAAATAGCGTACTTTGCAGAAGGGAGACTGTCGGGTCTAGCAATACAATTTTTTCAAAGATAAATATCAATTCCTCCATATCCTCACTTGCGGGGGACAGTCTACGTGTAGCGGGTGTAAATTTTTATGTAGCGGGCGTAAACTTTCATGTGTAGCGGGCGTAAAGTTTTTGTTGGCCGAGTGCGCATGAGCAAACGTCACTGGGCTGCAAGCCGCCACTTTACGCCTGCTTTGCGTGCATGCAATGGCGCGTTTTCAAGGGGGTTCGGACAAAAAATACTTTTTGGAACTGTAGTAATAATAATGCTAACGGAAAGATAATTCTGGACTTTGCTGTTAATAAAATGTACAAGATACTTGATCCTAATGGCCACACTTTATATCCCTATAATAAAGGCACCCCCAGCACGGTCGACATAGGCTTAGCTAGAAATATTAAATGAGATATTGAATTAGAGATACTGGATGATCTTAACTCTGATCATCTCCCCGTCATAATTATGTTATCTAACTCTGTCTAAAATTATTTGTCGAAACCAAGAACTTATCAATTATAAGCAGGCTAAGTGGGATAGGTTTAAAGAGTCTGTCAATAAAAACCTCGCAATTAATAAAATTATCAATTCTGAGTCCGATTTGGATAATAGTATTGGCACCTCGGCGGCAGTAATCAAACATGCGATGGTAGAATCAATTCCATTCACTGAAGGTTGCAGGGGGGAAGCAATATATATATTTATATATATCTTACCTTCTAAAATTAAAGATTTGATTAAAACTAGAAATCAATTAAGAAATATGTGTCAAAAATCCCATAGCGATGAAATTCGTAAAATTAAAAATAAACTCTCAAATACTATCAATAGAAAAATTGCAAAACACAATAATAAAAACTGGAATAACAAGCTTGATACCCTTAACCCTAAAGATAATTCTATATGGAAAATGACTAAATGCTTTTTAAAAAATAATATGCAACCCATACCCGTCTTGAGGGATGAAAATGGGCTTGTTCATAGCGATCATGATAAGACCAACTTATTAGCGACACATTATGAAAAAGTCCATTGCATGACATCTGACATGGGAGACACTGCTATTGAGGATCTTGCCAATACTAGGTGGAACGAATTAGCCAACCAAGGAATTAATGTAGAAGACATCGATCTTACCTCCCCTAAAGAAATTAAAAAGATGGTTAAAAGGATAACACCCAAAAAAGCACCGGGTCTGGATGGTATCCAGAACATTGTATTACAAAATTTACCCAAAAAAGCCTTTGTACAACTTGCGTACATACTTAATACAGCGTTCAAATATGCATACTACCCAAATAACTGGAAAATCGCGATTATATTGCCAATTCACAAAGCCTGGAAAGATAAACAGTCAACAATCAGTCTTTTACCCACTATTAGTAAAATTTTTGAAAAAGTAATATACAATAGAATAATCGACTATGAAACTAAGAATAAAATCTTGATCTCTGAACAATTTGGCTTCATACAAAATCGAAATACCGTACATCAACTCCTAAGATTAACTGCACTAGCTCTCCTTGACCTTGAAAAGGCCTTTGATACCGTCTGGTTAGAAGGTCTCATATTGAAACTTTCCAGATACAACTTTCCAACTTATATTTCAAGAATTATCCAAAGTTACCTTAGTGATAAGAAACTTGTCGTCACGGTAAAAGGCGTCAAATCTATCCAACGCAATATTGTAGCAGGTGCCACCCAGGGATCGATTCTGGGTCCGCTGCTTTTTATTTATTTCACAAACGACATTCCACAAAACAATGTTGAAAGAGAGGTTCCGTCAGACAGCACTCCGCGAATCTTATTATTTGCAGATGACACTACAGCCTTCGTCTCCTCTTTCAGTAAAAGGTTAGCAACTACGAAACTGCAACAATATGTTAAACTATTGCTTGAATTTTTTCATAGGTGGAGGCTCAAGGTTATTGTTTATAAAACAGAGTTTATTATTTTTTCTAAGAATACTAAGAAGGAAAATGTACCTGACTTTATGTTAAATGACTTATATATAGAAAAACAAACTAGCATCGAGTACTTAGGAGGTGTTCTAGATTATAAGCTTAACTTTACCCCACAAATTAAAAAAGCTAGGAAGAACGCATTCAAGACTGTAGGTGCGCTGCACTGTCTCATTGACAGGCGGAGCTCGCTTAGCATTAAGAACAAAATACTTTTGTACAAAATGATAGTAAAACCAACTATGCTCTACGCTGCGCCTATATGGAGTAATACGTCAGCGACAAACATTAAAACTCTACAAAATGTCCAAAACAAGTGCCTGCGTATGATTACCAATACAAAACCTGAGACTAGGATCATAGACTTACATAAGACTTGCAATATTAAGCTTGTTAAAGACGAAATCCACAACTTCGCAAGGAATTTTTATCTAAACCAAATCTCGCGACTTCCTGAACTTGAGGAAATAAAAATGTATACCCGAGATACTGCGCCATTCAGACTGAAAGCTAAAATGCCGTATCATATCCTACTTTTAAGACTGAAGAGTTCCAACATCTTCACAGTTCTGTGCTGCTGTTACTTTTATCTAGTTTATTATTTAGCATAACAGATTTAATTCCATCGTGATAAATAGTTAGAAAAGTAAACGAAATCAAATAGATTATTTAATAGGATAAAATTTCTCATCGAGAAATGGGTGCCTTTTCAGTATTTATCTCAGACCTTACTGTATAATAATATTTTTTATGTACAAATCCTTATTCATATTTAATAAAGATTGTTAAAAAGCAAAAACTTTTCGAGACTCACTCGACCTCGATTGTGAATGGATTGATTCCTATAATTTTGGAAAGCATCTTTACGTTGATTTTGTAATCCACCACTTGCCATGGGTGGCGATTCACCTGGAAACAACCAATCTAAAAAAAGAAGAACTGGAAGCAACCTCGGTTTGAACTCTGATATCAACTCTACGATGGAGCTCACAGTTTTGGAGCACTGAACTCGCTGAACGAAAATGATGAAAGGAATGTTATTACCGAAGGCATCTAAGACTACTCGATGTGTATTAAAGGTATAGTTGACTCTTCCACTGTCAAAAAGACAAGGATCTTCTATTCTCCGAAAAAACTCACGATTAGATGTTGCACGCTCGTGGATTATTTGGCACTCCAAGCCAAGCTTAAGGTGGAGAAAATGGCCTAAGCGGTAACGCTCAAAACACATTTTAGCTAAGTGGCTACAAAAAATTCCCACCTGAGAAATTGAGGAGGACCTTCAGAGACAGGCATTCAAATGTGAAATGATCACAATACTGAAAAAGCACAGCTCAATAGCTTTTCCTTACAACAATCCAGTCTACATGACCTCCTTTGATGGGAGAAATACAAAAATTCGCGTAAAGTTACACAGTGCCATACGTGTCAAAATTTCGGGCATGGGACTCTATACGTTATGTTAAGTAAGTAGAAAAAGTTATAGCCAAAAAGACTACTAGAAAGAGTAATTTTGACCAAGGAACGAGGCCCTTTAGTGGCGCAACTTCAAGAACGAGGCCGTTTAGTGGAACAACTTCAGAAATGAGACTAGGACTGCAGCTGCCTGAAAATCAGCTTGAGTATCCTGCTTTGAGATCGAGAAAGGGAGAACTTCCCTCTCCCGTGAAAACAAATTTGAATTGGGGACTACCAAGGACTTCGCAAGACAATACGAGTGAGAGTTTCACTGATTTTAATTGCCTCATGTACGAAATGGGCAAACTAAATTAACTCGTCAATTGAGGTAAGATGTTAAGCCTTATTAAAACATTGAATAGTGAACTCATAAATTGTAAAAGTAGCTTAGCAGTTACAGGTATTCTATGAAGTTGTAAATGGCCATTGACCATTGGAATGCCAATGGGATCTTTAATAATAATCAGTCTAAACTAAAGCAATTTATAGGTGATCATAACGTGGATATCATGCTCGTAAATAAAACCAAATTAAACTCAAAGAAAAATTTTAAAATGCAATAATTCACGTCTAGTCGAAAAGATAGAAATACAGGGCGGACTGGAGGAGGTGTCATGATTTTGGTTAAAAATGATATTAAGTTTCATGAGGTACAATTCAAACAAAGGCTATAGAGGCTGTTGGTATTATGTTAGAAGATAATACTGCTATTGTATCAGTTTATAAAGCTCCTCAGCATAAGATGGATATTAATGATCTGAATAGTATATTTAAACTCTTAAATAAGGTACTGATGTATGGCGATTTAAATGCTACAAACACTATATGGAATTGTAGAGCAAATAATTCCAATGGCAGAGTCTTATATGAGTATGCGTACCAGCACTTGCTTAATCTTATCTATGCGAATGTTTATACTCTATATCCATATAATGATGCACTTCCTAGCACAGTTGACATTAGAATCACTAAAAATATCAAGTAGAATCTAATGATTGATGTAATAGATTAATTAAACACTGATCATCTTCCAGTCCTCATTAATTTATCTGATATCCAACATTTAACAGTAGAGCAAAACAGATTTCCGAATTATATAAAAGCAAATTGGGATAAATCCAATAAATACATAAATAAGGATCTAAGACTAAGTAATGATATTGCTTCTAGAGAAAATATAGATAGTGCTGTCAGCGATCTCGTCGATAATATCCAAAATGCTATTGATCTCTCAATTCCTAATATTAGTTTTCAACAAAATACAAAATATGTACATGATAATATCAAAGAGCTAATGAACATAAGGCTTAGCTTAAGAAAAGTGGGGCAGAGAGTAGATTAAATAACTTGAAAATTAGAGATAACTCTTTATGGAAAATGGCGGGGAACAAGGGATATGTAGACACTAGTTGCAGAATATGCGGTGAAAATGAAGAAAACCTTGTGCACATCTTGAGTTGCCCGGGGCTAGGGGGTCAGTTAAAAGCAAAGCTAAATAGTGATATTGATGACTGAATTGGAAATAGAAGAGGAATAGCTCTAGAAAAGCATATTGCCAAATGCTTAGTAGGATTGCCGAGCCCCATCCTCTGCGAATGGAAAAAGAACTTTGAAAAGAAAGCGAGAGAGAAAGCGGAAGTCCATTTAAATGTTAGTCGAACGACTTAAATGTGACTTATTTTTAAGCGCAAAATGGGATTTAGTTTTAAGCGCAAAATGTGATTTAGTTTTAAGCGCAAAATGTAATTGAGGGTTACCAAACATTGTAAAATCTTGCAAAAGCACACAATGGAGCAATAAATCTATCTAATCTAGTAATGAGGATAGGGTTGAGCAAATAGCAAATAACTTTGGGAATGTTCATTACTTGACTAAAAATATGGGTCATGGCGAAAATTACGAGATCGCTGAAAAGTGCTATAGTAAGATCAAAGAAAAAGTCACAGACGTGGAAAACATTGTGTTAGCTTCTCCGACAGAGATAAGAAAGGCAATCTTTAAAACAAAGCCTAAAAAAGCACCGGGCTTACATTAGATAATATTTAGAATATTATTCTAAAACATCTACCTACAAAAGAATTTGTACTAATAATGTACATTTTTAATGCATGTTTCATTCCATCATATTTTCCTTCGTGTTGGAAAAAGGAAAATATACTGCCTATAAACAAAGTAGGTAAAGATAAACTCTTTCCGAAAAGCTACATGTCAATAAGTCACATTACCCACATTGAGTAAAGTCTTTGAAAAAATTATTCTAAATCGCATTAACATATTCGAGCTTATTCATAATTTCTTAATACCAGAACAATTTGGTTTTGTTGAAAATAGAAATACTGTCCAACAGGTATACCGAGTAACAAATTATATAAGTAGAAATTTAATTTTAATAAATCTACAGCATTAGTCATTCTGGATCTGGAAAAAGCTTTCGACAAAGTCTGGCACAAAGGACTTATATATAAACTTTTAAAATTAGGATTCCCACTCTATATTCGCAAAGTTTTACAAAGCTATCTTAAAAACAGAACTTTTGTCGTCACGGCAAATGGTACAACATCAACTGAAAGCAAAATATTAAAATTGTATAATACTGAAGAAACTAGTGCTCCAAGGCTTTATCTTAGGCCCGGTGCTTTTTATCTAATACACTAATGATATTTCGAGAACGGATGAAGTTAAGCTTTCAATATTTGCGGATGACACTGCACTGTATGGCGTATCAGAGTTTCTCATGGCGTGTGAGATTAGCTGTAGAAAAATTACAAATGTATTTAGATGTTCTTTTAGAATATTATTATCAAAAAAATTAAAAATTAATGTAGAAGAAACTGAATTTATTATATTTAAATTAAAAAATAGGAGAGAAAACCCTCCAAATTGTCTACCTAGGCGTTTATTCAAATAAAAAACTTAATCATAGAGAGCATATTGCAGAATAAAGAAAAAAGCTTTTCTGATGGTCAGTATGTTAAATTGCCTTATAGGAAGGCGTAACAGTTTGTCTATTAAAAACAAATTATTATTGTATAACGCGATTGTTAGGCCGATAATTACCTATGCAGCTACGACATGGTCTGGGACCAGCTATGCAAATTTAGATATACTGCAAAGAATAAAAAATAAGTGCTTGCGCATCATAGTACAAGCTCAGCATATGGATAGGATTATAGATATACATAAGAAGTATAATATTAAAACTATTAGGAGCCACATCTATGACTTGACTAGCGAATTCTATAAAAAACAGATTAAGAATATTCAGAATGATGAACTTCGAAATGATCTCATAGTTTATAAGAGTAGGGTCGAAATGCCTTTCAAGCTATAGTACAAAATATGCCTTATAAAATGTTGCTAGGAAAGCCTCAAAACTTACTCTAGTTTTTTTCTGTTGACTTATTTAGAACTAATGGAATGACTTGTGCAATTACACCAACGTACAATTTTTTGGAGGGTCTATGGAGGCCGGGGTTTGGAATCGGGTCTCTGTTTATTTAACTAGAGGCTTGGTTTTTTTTATTCTGGAGCACCATTCATTTCTCCTGGTAAAATGGAGTATTTGCGTTTTTTTAGGTTTAAGTATTGTTATTACTAGATCTAAGGCCAGCATATAATTTATAAGTCCTTTTAACAAATTTTAACTTGGATTAGAATAATGATAAAAAGTTATTGATTTGCGATCCAAATAATATAAAAAAAAATTACAACGAAATAAAATACAAAAACCGATAAGGAGTAAAGTTCCAACCTGGAACTATGGACCTACAGAAAAATAAAAAATGTATGTGGATACTTTAGTATCATACCATGTAATATTATCTATCAGTAAAGAACTTTTTAAAATGCAAAAAAAAACGGCCTTCTGAATCTTGCGTCTGGAAAGGACGGATCACAGAGTGGAAACCTTGTGAGAAGATTTGATGGTCTATCCTCTCATTTTGTCACACAAAATTCCCCGAAAGTGGAGAACTACAAAATACTTGGAATAAAAATCAACTATTTTGAGGCCACTTCCAAAAAGGATTGAATCTTCTTAAAAAAAGTTGAGGTGATCATATCGCCAAAGACTGTTTCGAAAAGAGATTCAATTTTAAAGTGGTCTTCACTTGTCAGATTTGAGCTGAAGAATTTTCTTGTGCTTTTAGGAATTTAATTTTGATTTTATATGGCGAAAGGCGTTTTAAACAGAGGTATTTGAATTTATGTGAGGCTATTATATTTACATTATTAAGCAACGTCGAGGTTGTCCCGAGACTGGTCATCATAATTAAATATAATATCCAGACGAACTATAAGAATCGTATTGCAATCGATTTACAAGCAGACGAGGAGTCACACTGCTCTACCTGTTTGTCTAAATCATTGAATGCTAATCCTAGACTGAAAGAAAAATATCTCACTCTAAAGGTCATAAAGTAATAATTCATAAAGTAATAAATAGTGTTTAACCGAGAATTAGAATATTATAGGATTATCCTTTATGTGCCATAGTGCCAATTTATAAAATAATTTAGTATGTTTTGACTTGTGGTCTTGCTTTAATGAGAAAACCCTAAATGTTAAAGCTCCTTGCTATAGATGTTTTGAACCTATTCTAAAATTATTTTATGTTACAAAAAAGTATAAGCCTTCCAGGAGGTAGTAAATACCTTAAAATAGACACAACAAATGTTGAAGAAAGTTAGTATACTAAATTAGGCTTCAGCAAAATTCTCAATTGAGGAAAAGGATAATTATTTGCAATTGAGAAATAATAATATGACATAGTCATCACCTTTACTTATTAGTGTGTCTAATCTTTCCTTTTTAATAAATCAATTATTATATTTGGTAATATCCACTTCCTCATTGAAGATTCTTTCATTGATTCGGACTATTCTTTAATAATGTCAAGCAACAATAAACCAGTTTCGACAAGATTGGAAATAGTTTCGATCATGTTTGACACTATTTTAATTATTTATTTCGTACATAAATATTTAATTAAAATCATATTTCAGGATGTCATTAGCTTTCTTGAACTGGTATACAAATTTCATAATTATTATGGCTTGAAATAGTTTAAAGCAGTTAAAATCTGCTTTAAAATTACACTCAACTCCCAATATAAGCACCCTCAGTTTGCGCTATTCCTAGAATTTAAGTCCCGGCATTTTGGTGATGCGAGGACCGCGGAATCGAGAGAGAGACGGTGGTCAGTGACGCATGCCAAACAATATGAGGGCAATACTTTCAGCGCGTTAGTTACGTCAGCTGTTAGCATGCGTTAAAATCCAACAGAAATGGTTCATGCAGCCCTGACTGTTTACATTTGGATTCCCCCGATTTATGTTGTAGACCACAGCAAGCCATGCCCGAACCGTGCTTATATCGGGAATTAAGTGTAATTTTAACCTGTTGCAAATGCGCTTTTCACTGGTTTTAATTCGTTATGAACTTACTCGACAACCAGTTTTTGACAGTTCTGAACTGATTTTGGACCATTGCGAATGTGTTTTTAACTAATTTCAAACGTTTTCGGGCATGGTATAAACAGGTTTAAGCAAGTTTGTGAATAGATTAAGACTATTTCAAATAGTTATTAACTTAAAAGATTACGGTGGAAGCTTATAAAAGAATGGTTATTCGGCCTAAGCAAACATGTACCGGAAACTAAACTTACGTGACTGTGTGGGATGCCATCTCGTGACCAGCAGCGTAAAGATTTTGCACCTGACTATAATCGGTCCCTCCGGTCCCTTGTGTAACATAGAATGTAGCCGAAATCGGACAACCGTTTGGATTTTTTCGGCCTTTTTCGAAGAAATCGGCGTAGATTTGCTTGTTACCATCGTTTACAGCGTCATCGAAAGTTATAAGTACAATCTGTGGCGTATTTTTCAACGGAATACCACCTATAGTCAAAAACCCATTCTTTTTCAATTTAATTTATAATTTATATTATTTCAACAAAGAATTTTGTAGAAAGTTGAAGTACCTTTTCCGTTTAGGAAGGTGGGAACGCAAAATGTATGAATGGAGTATGAATTCCTTTTAGAAGGAATGACCTGGTCATCGCTATTATTTTGAGTGAGAATACTCACGTTCATAGCAATCTAATCGGGCCCTTTCGAATCGGAACCCGATATTTAATAAATCGCATTCTTTTATTTAAAAAGATATTATTTTGTTTGAACTAATATGAAACATAATCAAATAGAAACCTAATTAATTACCGCCAGTTTATTAAAGACAAATCTAACAAACCCAAAGGCTTATCTCTTCATTTCGCAATTTTATTAGCGATAAAAGTCGCGAGTTGGGTTGAAAAAAATGAGCTTATCGAACCATCTAATCTTATATAGCCATCTAACCTCAATTGTGCGAAAACCGAGACGAAAATTAATTTTGAAATTTAAAGAGAATTAAATTTGATGAAAAAAATAATTTATTACTTGACAAGAAAATGATCTTTTGTTCAATTAAATTATCAAAATTATTAACTTGATCAAAAGGATAGAAAATATTATGCTTGATAAATTCTCAGAAAGTTCCGTATAAAGAAAACTTAATCTTAACTTCTTCTTAGACTTTTTTCAAATACTTTTTGTTTATTGTTTAATTTTAAAAATATGGGACCTGCGAGTCTGAAAAGTTTTCGGGAGATCAATTTCTATATTAGGTAGACACTGCATTACTTTGCTCAAGAATAACTTACCTGGGATATCGACTCCATCACATTTGCAATTTGGAAGCAAACAAATATCCTTTCTGCAATTTTCGGCAGGCTCGTCTACTTCAGGAGGTGTTTTTGGCGCCGAACTTGCTGGTGTGTCAAACGGACCATTAACTTATTATTGTCAATTTTAAGCATTTTGATTAGCAATTTTTTCATGAAATGAATGTACTATTTAAAAATAACAAGAAAAGGAGCAAAAAATATCCATTTTCCACTTTTCAGAAATTCAATTTCTCTGTCTACAGTCATCCACCATTTTTCGCACTTCAGCTTCAATTTGAATTTGGTGCTCAGCTAAGCTGTTTTGTAACGAACGAAAAAAATGGTAATCGGACCAATGTCTGGAGAGTAATCCGGATGCGGCATAATTTCCCATTGCTATTCTCTTTATGGTTTGGCGGACCACGGAACTTCTATGTGGCCGAGCGTTGTTGTGCTGTAATATTACTGATCATCGTCCATACCCAGAATATGATCTCTTTTCTTGGAATTTTTTCGCCAAACGGTGCAATTGAGTAACACTGGCGAACGTTACTCTTTTCAATTGAACCGTTTGGCAACAAAAATCTAAGAAAAGGGATTATATTCTGGGTATGGAGTAAGATTAGTAATATCACAGCACAACAACGCTTGGTCACATAAAAGTTCCGTGGTCCGCCAAAACATAGAAGAATTGCACCAAATTAAAATTGAAGCTGAAGTGCGAAAAATGGTGGATGACTTTATAGCGTTAAAAGATCAAGCCTTTTTTTGCCATGGAATCCATCAATTGCCTGAGCGTTGGCGAAGATTAGTAGAAGCCAATGGCCACTATGTTAATTAATACTTGCATTTTGTTAGATTTTTATAAAATGAAAAAAGAAGTTGCGTAAAACTGGTAGACCTTATTTGTACACCTAATATTACCCTCACCTTGGGAGTGGATGGAAAATACAAAAATACTCAAAAAGAGGTAAAAGAAAATACAAATTCCAGATGAAAACATGTTTCTCGTCGACTGAATCGTACTATGCTTGTCTTGAACTGAAACTTTTGTTTTTAAACTTATTATCCTGAGAACCAAGTGCGCAAATAAATTCGAAGACACCTTTATGACGTTTTTATAACATTGTCACGATATTCGCATGTTTTTAAAACCTCTTTACGAGATCATGCGATAACTAAAAAACTAATATCAATCATTTGTGATGCCTGTCATGCCAGCTTGTCATTTGGAATGTTCTTCGTTATGAGCAAATATTTGAGAGAACACAATAAATTAAAACTCAAGAGGAAAAAAAAACATTGGTAGCATTCTGCATTCATACTCATACAAATGTTTACATACAAATATAAATATCAGCTAATGTCCTCTATGTCACATGAGCTCAACCCAATTTTCCTCATAGTGCGGTAAATTATATTTTTTATAGGAACCTATTCTCGCTTGAAAAAAATTGTTCTTTAGAACCATTTCTATAGAAATATATATATATATATATATATATTTGTGTGTGTGTTAATGGAGACTATTTTGAAAAGATATAATAAATATTGCGTTCAAAAAGTTATCTTTTCTTATTCATTCCAGAAACTTTCAGAGTGACCTATTTATATCTTTATTGTATGATAATCATATTATTTAAAATATTATTTTTGTTTAAACAATTTGTCTCAGAAAATACATCAATTTTTATTACATAATAAAGTGAATACAAATCTGTATGGGGATAACTACTGATTTTAGAAATCAGTAAGTTTCACTATTTATATTTCTGAATTGTTGAAAAAGAAAATAAATGAATAAAGAAATATAATAATGACTCCGAAAATCAGTATTTACCCCCACAAGCCCTCGCGGCAAAAAAATTATCATTAAATCAAGAAAACGCGTTTACTTGTCCGTATTGAAGAATTCTATTTACTTGATTCAAGAATGTTACCTTGCGTCTAGTACATGTTCTTGGATCAAGTAAATGGTGATTCTAAATACAGAAAAGTAAACACACTTTCTTGATTCAATGATAATCTTTTTCCATTTTATCTGAGAAGTCGAAGAAACGTATTGTAACCCTAGATTTTAGGTTAACTAGTAAAAATCTTAAATAATTATAACTTTTATTATTATATTTAATTTTGAGAATCAATTAATTTGTAAATGTAGGCAAGAAGCCAATAAATATAGTATCTTCCAGACTAACAGTCTATTAGTCTGGAAGATGTCGTATTTATTGGGATCATATCTAAATTTACAAATTATAAATTTTCCCAGACGTAAAAAAATAAAATTTTATTCTTCGTATTAATAGGATCAATTAAAGAATAAATGGGTCTTGCACGTGAGAAAGAATAAGACTAGATCAGACTAAATCAGAGAATGAATTTATTCAAAAAGACCTGAGCTAAGCTATCAGTACAATAAAATGTCTAAATTCCTATTTTTAATCTTATTTTTACTTTATTGAAATGATGAATTCGGTTTTTATTTGGAAACGATTTTTATTTGACAAGGAGTTAGGGAATGTCCCCTATTTACCCTCTTCTGAGAGGGAATTACAAGTAGTTGTTTAAACAATTCATAAGTATAAAAAATGAAATTTATTATTCTCAAAAATCACTAGTTGTAATATTTTTAACAGTAAAGAAAGAAAAATTACAAATTTATTAAA
>CAKNWU010082555.1:0-13951 GCA_932072015.1 Andricus quercustozae | reverse complement strand
CTGCCGAAGAGGTGAAAAAAGCACTTAGAGGAACGAAGAACTTTTCCGGTGCTGGACCAGATTGTATCAAGAACTTCTGGTGGAAGAAGTTTACTTCTACACACCAACATTTGGCCCGCATATTCACCTCATATTTAAAGTCAGAAACGCCCATTCCGCAGTGGCTGGTGTTAGGATGCACTATACTCCTACCGAAAAAGGCAACTTGTCCAAACCAGAGAATTACAGGCCAATAACTTGTTTGAACACACTGTATAAGATCTTTACAGCTGTCCTGAACAACAGGATTGATCGGCGATTTGAGCCTGTGTGGCGTGAGATGTACGAACAACGTGGCTCCAAAAAAGGTGTAGCAGGCTGTCGAGAGAACCTGCTAATTGACAGGTGTGTCTGCAAAGACGCTGCAGCCCATTAACGCGTCCTGTCAATGGCCTGGATTGACTACCGGAAAGCTTTCGATTCAACTTCTCATAGACTTATCATCTGTCTGTTGGAAAGCTTCAAGGTGCATCCACACATAGTGGGATGCATAAAGAGACTTATGCCTCTTTGCAAAACTAGATTTACTAACTCATCTGGAAATTATCGTGTGACAACGAACAACGTCACCATCCAGAGGGGCGTCTTTCAGGGCGATACCATGAGCATTTTGATTTTTTGCATCTCGCACTACGAAATTCTTCTGGATACCTCTGTAGCGATACTAACCAGCGAGTGCATAAGGTCACTCATGTATTTAAATGCATGACCTGAAGATCTATGCCTCTGGTAATAGCGAACTTCAAACTGCCATAAGTATCGTCAAGAAGTACACAGGAGAGATTAGGATGGACCTTGGATTGGATAAATGTGCCAAAATTCATCTGAAGAAAGGAAAGATTGTTGGCGTTCCCAAGGACCCTGAGCTTGTGGATATAAGTGTTATTAGACATCTTAACACTGGAGAGACCTATGCATACCCAGGCGTGCCTCAAAGCCGCATTCAGGACGCAACATAACCTGACAGCATTTTATGTCAAGAAGTTCCCAGCGATAGGTGCAGAGCGTGGAATGCACACGTTCTCCAAGAATTCGAGAAACGAACTACATTCGTGATCGAATTCTCGGCTACGTCCGAATACAACATCACTGTCAAGGATAAAGAAAAGGAGGAAAGGTATCAAGACCTTAGAAGGGAGCTGCAACGACTGTATCCAAAATATTCGGTACAAGTAATTGTCCTTGTGATAGGTGCTCTCGGAGGTGCGAAACTATCACTGGTTCGTAACCTAAAAGCCGTACCCGCGTGCCAAAAATATGCCAAGAAGGATGCAGAAAGCTGTCATCCTTGGGTCGCTTCGTGTCCTCAAGACACACGACGGTTTCGCCACCCTGTCGTTGTGATTTCATCGTGAGACCACCCATCTCATGGTTGTGAGACAAAAAGTGACAAATTGATTCGATGTAATTTATAAGAATTCTTAGAATTATCTGAATTCAAGACAATTCATAAAAATTAAAAAAATCTAAAAGATGCCATTGATTTCAGTAAAATTGAAGTGCATTCAGAAGAACGTAATGAAATTCAAGAGATTTTGATAAAATTCATAAGATTTTGAATAAATTGAATACATTTTTTTAAAATAAAACAGGGTGTCCAGCGATTCTTAGGAATCTTTGAAATCCTTTAAATCTTGTAAAAGTTTTAAAAGCTGTGTGGAATTGTTCTGAAATATTGGAAATCTTGTTTTTCACGCCTTTTTAAATCTTTGAGTATTATAAAATCTTTGAAATATTTTGAAGCCTTTTGAAATCTTTAGTAATGTTTTGTAATCTGGTGGACACGCAAAAACCGTGTGGTGAAACCCTTGACAAATCCGTTATATGGCCTTGGCTCACTCTAATTCTGAAACTGAATTAACATCTAAATTGTCAACTAATAATGTTTATAATTTGTGAGTTGAATATCACAAAAAAATGTGTACTTTAACATTCTATAATAGCGGAAACAATATCAAAAACGTATAGAATTATTCACAATATTAAAGTCTGTTCATTGCAATCTATAAAATAATTGATAAAGTCTACAAAAAATGGCTAGAAATCTCTTCACTTATTCAGTAATGAGTAAAAGATCAATTATATCTTGATAAGCTTTAAATTACTTCCAGGTTTTCAAGGTTTTCCAGGTTAAATGATAGTGGACAGAATTCAGGGAAAGTCCAAATAAAGTCAAGAGAATTCCGAAGAATTCTTAAGAATTCAGGATAAGCAAGTGGGAATTCATGATAAATTCCAATAAATTGAAGAAAACAAAATATTCCATCAATTTCAGTAAAATTGCAGTGTATTTAAAGGAATTGAAGGGAATTCAAGAGAATTTCATAAAACTCATACGAATTCAATGCGAATGAAAAATAATTCAAGAAAATGGACCAAAATTGAACAAATAAGAAAAAACAATTGAATTCAGATAAATGGGAGTGAATCACGAGGGACAAGAAAGTCAACGTATTGGTAACGGTGGTCTGAGTGGACGTGTCGATTTGCTGCTCTCCGGAGTTTTGAAATTTCGTGTGTTTTTCTTGCTCTTTTTTTAATAAAAATTTGCAAGTTGTGACTTTGCATGTTCCTGGCGCGTCTTTGCTCGGAGCAATGGGTGCGTGTCCGGAGTGCAAGGAAGTTATTTCCAGAGGAGGACCTGAGGTGCTTGTGTGTGTAAAGTGTGGTGTGTTAACTCATCTGGCCTGTGCGAATTTTAACATCTCAAAAAAAAACTTTTATAAGCTCAAAAAGGGTCAGGCAGATTTCTTCTGCATAAAATGCTAAGGGCAAAGCATCAGCGACATCTCTGCGGCAGTCGATGGTAGTTCGTCTGGGAAACCTGCAATTAATATTCGCCACGCCGACGGTACGTCAGAAGGAAGCGCTTGCGCAGTCTCAGGAGATTCTCTCAAGGATCACAGAATTTGAAATTAAGCAGCAAGCTTTTAATGACAATCTCCTGACCTCCACTGAAACGATCAAAGCGAACATTGCTGAGAACTCGAATCAAATGTATGTACTTGAAGCTGGCTCAGAAAGGGGAAAAGAAGACATTAATAAAATTAAAAAGAATGCCAATGATCTGAAATTACAAGAGGCTACACTTGAGCATTCACTGAACTTAAGCGAGCAGGCGGCCCTTCAAACGACTTTGGAAATTCACAATTTCCCTATGAAACCCAATGAAGACCTTTTGACGACCATAGACTCGATTGCTATGGCTCTTGACGTTCCCTTTGCGAAGGAAGATGTGGTCAAAATTTATAGAATAATAAAGGCTTCTGCACTTACAAAATCCTCTAACCCCCCGATCATTGTCGCGAAACTCGGCAGTCAACAAGTGCGAGATAAATTCGCTGAGAGACGTAAGGTTTTCAGAGATTTTTCAACTGAAAACCTCGAATGGTCGAGCAAAGATAAATATTTTGTTTATCTACGTGAGGCCCTGTCAGCTCTGAACAGGAAAATCTACTCCATTGCCCTGGGTCTCAGAAGAGACAAAATAATCAAATACCTGTGGATTGCGGACGGACAAATTTTTTGTCGCAGAGAGGATGGATCTCCGCGAATTCACCTGACTAATCTGCAGACCGTCGAGGGACTTAGATAGCAACTACTGTTTCCCAGTGTCATCCTAAGTTTATATGCCGGTAAATATAATATAACTAGTCAATTAGACCGATTGCTAACACATCAAGCTTACATAATAATTTTTTCAATTGTAAATTTGTATTTAATAGCTCAAAGGTTTCTCAGTTATTATAACTGTGATATTTGGATTTATTATGTTCTAAAACATATGTTAAGTCAAAGTAATCATGACTATATTGCTTCAGTACCATTGAAAATTCTTCTAAATTTATATCTACACTGTCACTTCAGCAACTATTGGACTCTACTTAACCCTATTTGTAATGACCTAATTTGGGCTCTGTTGGTTACTGATCATGTTATTTCTATTTCTGCTATATTTTCCTATGTGCTACCATTCTTTCAGGTAAATTCCAAATTAAAATTTACCATTTTAGATTTTCAATGGATATCTTAAATATTTGTCATGTTAACTTTATAATGCTTATTGCTTTTTTGTTACCATGTTAAGTGCCTTATTCGGAGTTTTCAATTGTAATCATGTGAATTGGATTTTGTTGGTTAACGTATTTGCGCCTCTTCATACCCTTAAAGCAAAAAAGAAGTACACTCCTTGGATTACATCTTATATCAATGACTTGATGAAAGAAAGAGAGAAAAAACGTAGAATGGCTAAAAGAACAAAAAATAGTATTATTCAAGCCGTATTTCGCAAATTGAGAAACTTAGTTCAAACCGAAATCAGAGACTCATACAACCAATATAATTACAATTCTATCAAAAACAGGATAAAAATGAAAACATCTGATTTCTCTTGAGACGAATTGGACTTATTCCTCCAAAACATTTGGCTCCTGATAACAATTTTTCTCCGCAGATCTTTTAACAGCCTTCACTACAAAATCCACACTCCTTGCAAACAGCACTCCTTCCTCGTCCGCAGTTCCCTCTACCTTGGATGATACTAAATTATTATTTTCTGACATATCGCAAGAAACCCTAATTAAAAAACTCTTAGAGGTAAAATCAAATGCTCAAGGCTCAGATGGTATTTCAATTAAAATGATTCGCTTAGCTTTACCAGTTATTTGTCCTATTCTCTTGCATATCTATAACGCATCTCTACAGGTGGGAATCTTTCCTGATACCTGGAGAGAGGCGATTATTCGCCCTATTCCTAAAATAGCTAACCCTACCTCTCCCAAAGATTTCCACCCAATATCCATCCTCTGTGCATTGTCTAAACCTTTCGAACGCATTGTCCATCAGCAACTTACTGCACATATTGAAACTAACAATTTAAAGTAAAGCTACACTTAAAGTAACTGCTTACCTTAAACTGGCAATTGATAGATGGGAAATAACTGTTGTTGTCCTTTTTGACTTTTCTAAGGCGTTTGATACAGTTAACTATAATTTACTTTTGACGAGCGTTCTGATTTTGGGGAGGTGAAGAGTGGTATCCCTCAGGGATATACGCTTGCACCCACTCTATTTAATATCTATACCTCTCAAATTGGTAGCGAACTTCGTCACTGCAACTATCACAAATATGCTGACGACTTTAAGCTTTACCTTTCCGGGCCTATTGCCACTCTCAAGAGTTTACTTCAAAAGGTACAGGAGGATATTGATTTGTTGGTGCAGTGGGCCTTGACAAACGGTCTCACTCGTAACCCTGCTAAAACTAAGACTATAATCATAGGACCTTCTTCCTCTTCTTCACTTGCAACAATTTCAACCTTACCTCCTCTCTTGATCGATGGGCGTCTCATCCCATTTGTGGACTCTGTGAAAGATTTAAGCTATATTCTTAATCGCTCTCTTACGTGGAATGAACAAGTTGCGGATATCTCGAGGAAAACCTTTAGAGTTCTCCAACAGCTTAACAGGAATAAAGAATCACTTCCTACTCAAACGCATATCCTCCTAATTAAAAGCATCATCCTTCATTTCTTTGACTACGGATGTGTTGTAGATGACGATGTTACTGATGAACTGAATGCGAAGCTTGAATGTACGCTTAATGCTTGCATTCGGTTCATCTATAATATCCCCAAAAGTGAACATATTACCCAGTATAGAGAAAGAGCAGGACTTCTTAAGGTTGCCAAAGGAAGACAATTTTTTATGGGTAACCTGCTTTATAGCCTATTCAGTAATGAAGCTCCGCACTATCTTCTTAATCTCTTCCATTTTATTGACAAAGATCAACCAACACATGGTAAACTCCGTGAAAGGAAAACAGTACTAAAAATTCAGCCACACCGCACGTGTAAAATGCAAAGATCATTTGTTATTCGTGGTGTTCGCCTTTGGAATAAACTACCTATAGGCATTAGGAATGCACCTTCACAATTTCACTTCAGAAAAATCCTTTTTGGTTACTTATTTAACACTTCAAATCCTACCCTTGAACTTACACATTGGTAACACTTAAATCCTTGAGTTTGAAACATAAATAAGGTTGCACATGAATGTATTTACTCTTAAGCATGTATATCTGCGTATGTACACTTACAGTATTATTGGTAACAGATCACATCTAATTATGTGTATCTTAGTTTATTTCTTCACTTCTGTTAAATATCTCTTTTTATTCTAATCAGGACACAATTCTGAGGAAATTAAGTTTTGGATTGGAAAGCTTCGGCCTCGCCCATTTTTGTTGACCCATTAGCCTATTTTCTGGTAAACTATCGCCAGGCTCGCGTTGACCGATCCTCTCCAGCAGACTCCCTTTGTTCATAAACAGGCCAATATGACGAAATTTAACAAATTTTTAATTTTTCAGCGTGTGCGTTGAAAATCAGATATTCAGAATCTGACATTTTTTTCCGATTCCATGAATATACAATTTGGCTAAAAAAGATCAAATAATGTTAAATTTCGAATATCTGATTCTCAGATCACCAATTTCAAAATTATTTATTTTTCAAAGTTCGACATTTTTACCTACTTAGGGGTCGTCCATATATTACGTAATCAATTTTTCTTAGGTTTATATCGTTGTGTCATTCTCAACTTCACAGCAATCCTCTTTTCGTCTTTATTTAAACAAAAGAAAAACTGATTACGTAATATATGGACGATCCCTTACTAACAAAAGTCTTCGCTACTAATAGTTCACCGACCACTGTTCTATAGAGTATACATAGACCATTTTTCCGTTTATTGCAAGTGCCTGAGTCTCTGAGACTATGAGAGAGTTAAATTTACGATCCGGGATATCCAGTAATAGTTTACTGTATTCCGGAAATTAAAAAAATTATACTGTATACTCCATCTATTGTCATAAACATAATTTTATGGTGTTTTGTTATCCTAAAGTGGGGTTTCATTCTGTCTTAAAATTAATTTCTGATTATTGTGCAGATGGCTCTTTTAATGCCAACTAGAGAAAATTTTCGCGTGACAAATAAGTAGCCTGGCACCGCCAGGCCTCAACTATAACACTTCATATATACATTTCAACATAATTAGTTATCGAAAACAACTTAAAGGGCAAGGTACAGCTTACAGCTGGTTCACATTCTAATGAAAAGCGATACTGAAATTTTGTCTTAATATTATTCATGGATCTTACTTTTTGATCACTATAGATACATTTTAATGAAAATGAACTATTATGAAATGTGAATGTTTTATTGTATCTGGTACACTTTTTTTGCTAAATATTTCCTTAACATTGACAACTACAAAATCTTTTATATGTCTTATTGATTTATTCAATGTGCTGCCAACGTAGGCATCCGTAAAAATAGGTTATTTAAAATAAACTTTAAATGTATATTGAAGACTTGTAGTTCACACATGCTGTAAGGATTTTATATTGCCGCAGATATGTATTATTTAAAAAAATTATTTTTATAAGATTGATCCCCTTCGAGAAAAATGTGATTTTTCTGGATTTTCTTAAGATTTAAGTCTTTACTATATTTTATCCAAAGAAACAATTGACCTCGATATCATGCAATTTTTAACTCCCCTAAAGAAGTGCACGGAATTTTTTAAACTGTTAACACCTATTAACTATTACTGAGTATTCCAGCGGCCTATGAATACATTACGACTTTCTATATTGTAATCGTATGCGATCTTAAAATATGTGCAAATAGCGAAAGAAGTGAAATGAAAAACAAGGGCGTGTAACTTTCTAGAGGTGAAATCACCCTCCAAACTTTTCGAATAATTACTTTAGAAATATACTTTCCAGATAAATTAATCATTAGGAGGCAGTGTAAATATTGTTTATACTGTAATTATGTTATTAAATAGCAGTAAAATATTTATTTTCCAACCATCACCCCCTTAGACGGGGGGTTAACTACCCCCTATGGCTAACGTACACAAAAATTCCTGATTATGATCCTTATCAAATTTTATTTTTGATTGATTAATCAAGTGGCATAAAAATACAAGACGTTATATCTTTTCACAATCCGTGTCAGATTTAAAGAGGGTAAACAACCCTTAATTTCAATTTTTATTTCCTTAATCGTTTGTAACAGTTGCAGTTTAATGGTCGTAGTGAATAATTCTCTTCAGGGCAGATAACATTGTGGAAATTGAAAACATCGCTGTCTACCGGCATCAGGCACCCCCATTCTAATTCGAAGGGGGTATAACACCCTCAAAGCACTTTTCACATTCATAAAGCATTTCAAGTGTTGCAAATTAATTATTGTGGTATACAAAATTTTACAGAAATTTATTTTACTCATTTCTTGTAATATTTTGTAGAAAATAAATTGTTTTACGGAATTTACATATACTCTACGAGATATTATTCTTCATATTTATGACATGTTCCATGTTATACACTTACTTCTTTAATGGAAATTAACGTTAATTCAATTTTTGTTTCTTCATGTGACTGTTTGAAATCCCAGAAAATTAGGCATTTTTCACCAAATGGAACAAGATTTTCGTGTGAGTGATTAATTGTAAGCAAAGAAACATGAAGTTTATTTTAAACGCCCTAGTCTTCACCCCTATATCTCGACCTAAAAGCAAAGCTTCATAAGGGAAATATTTCTTTCCTTTGTTTCTTGAAAAAGCAATCGAGAAATTATAAACACTAACTATGTTTCATGACTGATAAGGTTTATCAACTTTCAGACGAATATTCTCGCTATTATTCACGATATCATTCAATTCTCAAGATCTCGGCGTACATCTCTAAAAATATGGTAACGTGTGCAAATTCAATGTTAGTATATTGCATTTCTTACGCGTAATGTGTATGTGTTGTGCATATCTGGCAAAATTTGCACACGGTACCACAAAAAAAATTTTCGCCTCGGCGTGCTTCTCTAAAAATATGGTAACGTGTGCAAATTCAATGTTAGTATATAAAAAGAAATTTACATGTAAAAAAATAAGTAGCTACCTCAAGAAACTGTGAAATAAGGTGATGAGAAGTAAATTTTAAAAAATATTGCTAAAATGATCGTGAATCCTGTAAACGTAATAAATCTTCTTCTTGCATCGTTTCAAACAATGTATTTAACGGAGACACCTATAACACGGGAGGAGACTTCTTTGACAGAAAAATTTTAACAATTGTTACTTGACACTATATTTCAATTCAATGTGGAAATACATGAGGAACAGTCTTTAGACTTTCAAGAACCGTTCAAAGAATCGGAAATGGAAATAATGGATGATGATGATGACAACAAAATCAGTTGGACAGAAGAGAATGAACTTGTGGGAATTTGCTCGCAGAAAGACACTGATGTGGATTTTGAATATAAAAGAACAGCTGTTGAATACTGGAAAAACGCAAACGGAGGAAAGAAAAGAAGAAAATTTCACACTGTTCAACATATGTTCCGACGTCTATCTTCTGAACGTCAGTTAAAAAGGTGGGCTCATCAAGTAGAAGCAGGGGGAACAAGAAAAGATAAATTATTTGAAATAACAGAATTTGTAATTAAAGAATTTAATGATGCTCTTAATGATGGGTTTATTGTTCATGACCGAGATCTCCGTAGGTGGGCTCTAGAAGCTTACAGGAATCAGAATAACAATGAAATGGTCTTTACAGCTTCCGGAAAGTGGATATATAAATTTAAAAAAGCTCATCGCATTGTTTCGAGAAAAATAACGAAATTAGTAACACGAAAATCAATAAAAGATAGTGAGGTATTGAAGCAGAAAGCAGTTGATTTCGTCAATGAAGTGAAGCCTTTGATAAAGCAGTACGGATTTCAAAATGTTTATAATACGGATCAAAGTGGCTTCCAATTGGAGCTGCATTCAGGACGAAGTTTAGCAGTGAAAGGTCAAAAAAAAGTTGAGTGTGTTGTACAATCTATATCTTCGACCACGCACATCTACAAAATTCAACCTATCATCAGTGCCCACGGAAGATTGTTGTCTCCATTATTTATGGTCCTAAAAGAACCAAGTGGGAAATTTGGACCAGTAGTAGAAGGAACATTATTCAGACCATCTAATGTATTCGTAACGGCTTCAAAATCTGGAAAGCTTACATCAGGTAAGCGAAGCTAATTTTATATTTTTCTTTATTTTCATAACTTTGAACATCTTTTCACATAACTTTTATAGACCATTTCAATAAGTGGATAAAAGAAGCATTTTTTCCTAATACTGGGAATACAAGTGTGTTGTTATTGGATTCATGGACTGGGCACTGTGTCGACACTATAGAAAAAGAAACACCTGCTGGTAAAACTGTCATACCTAAAGTTATTCCAAAAGGAACCACAGGTATGATCCAGCCATTAGACGTTTATGGATTTCGAGTTCACAAGTAAAATGTGCATATTGTGATGAAACGCCAGTTATTAGATGTTCTTGGTGTAAAAAATCATTGTGTATCAAACATTTCTTGGAAGATCACCATATGTGTAATAAATACGAAGAATAATATCTCGCAGAATATATCTAACTACCGTAAAACAATTTCATTTTCTACAACATACTATAGGAAATAAATAAAATAAATGTCTGTACAATTTTGTATACCACAATAATTAATTTGCAACACTCGAAATGCTGCATGAATGTGAAAAGTGCTTTGAGGGTGTTCTACCCCCTTCGAATTAGAATGGGGGTGCCTGATGTCGGTAGACAGCGATGTTTTCAATTTCCACAATGTTATCTGCCCTGAAGAGAATTATTCACTACGACCATTAAACTGCAACTGTTACAAACGATTAAGGAAATAAAAATTGAAATTAAGGGTTTTTTACCCTCTTTAAATCTGGTACGGAGTGTGAAAAGATATAACGTCTTGTATTTTTTATGCCACTTCATTAATCAATCAAAAATAAAATTTGATTCGGATGATAAACAGGAATTTTTGTGTACGTTAGCCATAGGGGGTAGTTAACCCCCGTCTAAGGGGGTGATGGTTGGAAATTAATATGTTACTGCAATTTAATAACATAATTACAGTTTAAACCATATTTACACTGCCTCCTAATGATTAATTTCTCTGGAAAGTATATTTCTAAAGTAATTATTCGAAAACTTTGAAGGGCGATTTCACCCCCTAAATATGAATTCTGGCACGTATAAAAAAATACGTGTACCTTATTTTTGAGTGCTCTAAAACATACTTCAGAATGAATTAAATCGGAGGTGGACACTTGGGTAACCTTCCATGTTAGTCATTTTTGGCGCTCACAGTGCCCGGTTAATATTTCAATTTAAATAGAATTGAAGCAACACTTAATTATTAATAAGTAAAAATTGCAAACTTCACAAAAGAATAAAAAAACAACTTATTTTATTCAAAATGACTTTGAACTCGAATTTGTAATATCATCAATGAACTGAGAGTTTTAGATCCGTTCTCGAAAATCCGTTAATCTACTGACTAACCCTTTTAAGCAACTTGTTCATTATTAACAAATTCATCAAGTTTATTAAAGTGTTAAAAGATGTAAACTTTTTCCCCACCTCTCGCATAACTGATTTTACTATTTTGCCATTGACAAAAAGTGTGCGACAACTGATTATATCATTATTATTCCTGACTATTTGCAATAGTGCCATACTGCAACCAGCATTTTGAAAAGGCAAGTTCGATTATTATTAAACGCATACCTAAAGTTATTTCTTTAAATCATCTTGGAATAGCGTACTATAATACCTGTTTATTTAGCTTCGGTCTTTTTCTCTTATATCATCCCTTCCTCTCCCTTGTTCTGAACAAAATTATTGACAGTTTGGTAAAGTTCAAATATTGCTTTTAAAACTACAGATATAAAGTTGTACATATTAGGTTATACTTTTAAATTAGAGTTAAAAACAGTAACCTGTTCAAATCAACCTGTTCAAATGGATTAGAAGCTACGTTTTTTTCTTAGATAATTTAATATTTCTAAAAGTTTTGTGCAAAACAAATAATTAAAAAATAATAATAATAAAGAAGGAATATCTACATGAAATTAAATACTAGGTTGAGGGCATTGACGGCCAATATAAAAATAAGACTGGAGAAAATTTGATTTTAGTTCAATTTATTAATCAAATTAAATTAAATAAGAACTACTGTGATGGATTATCCAGTAAATTTTCTTCTTCAAACCCTATATTTCCATAGGCGATTTTCTGCTTTCTCCCTCGCATTCTCCTCAGTCAATATCAGCTCTCTGCTTTACGTCTGATTTTGTGCTTCTTCTGCTTCATTCTCACTGTCTAATATTTTCGAAACTTTTCGTTTTTTGACATTTTTCTTTTAAATTAAATTTGAGATAGATATTCGACAGCTAACGAGAACTTTTCTCGTGAATCGAGACTGGAATAATCGAGTATCAACAAATGACATTCGATGGGCTCGTTTGAACAATGTTCTCGTAAATCAAGTAAAATATAACGAGAAACGAGAATTTTTCTGGTCGGTATGCAACTCTAAAAAACAGGTCCGCAAAGCGTCCACCGCCAAGATTGCGCGTGCGTGAAATTGGCTTTCACTCCTTGCTTATGGACGTTTATACCCATGGTTGAACGTTTTGGTTCACTGGAAATACATTTTTTTAATCTACATTTTAAATAACTGTAGTGCAAAGTATAAAGTTCTAGATGCTTGCAGAAATTATTTACTACGAAATCTTCCTTTAAATTAATTGTATTTGCATTGTGATTTTACTCGATAAATTCTACTTTTCATTTTACTAATGAACGGTAACCAACTTTATGAGCTATTTTTCTCAGTTATTGTTATCATGTAACATTAATCGATGTCACAACTGAAGTAGCCGAGTGAAGAGGTAATATTTATTATAAATGTATATGCATATGTATTGTAATAAAAAAAGTACAAGTGACCTCTGTAAACAAAACGAAGCCTCTCATCGCTTCCTTTTCTATTTAAAATAATTTACTTACAAATTCATATTTATTCAAAATTTCATTTATATTTCTACATATTCAATACGGCTTGGTCCTGTGTTGTTTCTCGCGGTTTTTTGCACTTCCTATTTTAGCAAGTAGTTTGTGGCTCGCATTCTGATGAGGAATGCTCGAATCGGCTTGCTTCCACACATCTATAATTCCATTTTCACCTCCAGTCACCAAAAAAGCGCTCTAAACAATTGAAACACATTTCTATTTTGTTACTTTTTTAAAAACTTCATATGTACTAGATATGATAGAAATAATGATGGGTTTTCAGTTTGCACTATTTTAAAACCCTTTAAGACCCGATTTTTTGTAAATGCACACATAGTGCTTTCTGACGTCATAGTCAATAAATACAACAATATTTAGTGTTTCCAATTTTTTACAAATAAAATTAACAATTCTCATGCCTATGCTTCAAAGAAATCGAAAATATATTAATTTTTTGCAAAGGTGTGGATTTTTGAACGCGTTTTTGGGAACTAAAGTTCCCAGTGAGTCTTAAAGGGTTTTAAGATAAAATAGATAAACGATTGCCTTTAACATGTATTTAAAATATTTCACAATAAAGCAAAATGATTCAGGAACCAACCTTACTATACCCGTTGTAACTGCGTTGCTAATATAAACATAACCCTAACTTAATGAATTGTACAATAAACATGTAAGTAGTTAAAGTTTTTAAGCTTAGCCCAACGATTTCAACAAGTGTGAAGTTACCTGCCCGGGTAATGCGAGGGCACATATCACACGAGTTGAAATCGTTGCTTCTCCTCGTATCACGATTTTTTTCATAATATTTCTATTGAAAATTCGACTTCATGATACCTGTAAAGCGTTTGCCTTGCATGTGACAGTGTGTATTATACATTGACGGACAGTCCATGGCAGCTGCGGCGGCTTTCAGGAGTTCCGGCGGTATGCCATATATTTCACTGTTATCTTTATCCAAAAAAAA
>CAKNWU010082258.1:0-11789 GCA_932072015.1 Andricus quercustozae | reverse complement strand
ATTTCACAACTGCAGGATATTTAGAAAGAAACTGGCTAGAAACTGCAAGTTTTAATGTTATACTAAATATGCTAATTACCAGTACCTGCCTAAAACCTTTCGTCGTATTACAAAAGAAAATGCAATCATATACCGACTTTCCACATCTAGTTTTAAGTCTGACTAATGGAGAGACCCACTCGATACGAGGTCGGGTCGAGGAAGATCACTCGGCGCTCAATACCGCTAACGACAGGTGCTTTTTCCAGGACGGGCTCCTTCCTTTCTGCTACCAGCTCCAATTCAGTGACAGATCGGGATTTAGATGCGAAAAAAATCTTCTTTTAATTTTTTAGTGAATGCCCAGGAGGATCAACAATATGTTTATTCAATAATTTAAATGTAAGGAAAATTAACGCAACAAAATTATGGTAATTATTATATAGAGCGAGAGAGAGAGAGAGTTTATTGTTTTTAACCCTTCTTAATATGGGAGCTCAATAATTAACTCCCTGTAACGCTTACATAATAAAATAAAATTTCGTAATTCTGTGTTCAGTGATAGGCGAAGTAAAAAATATGTCAACCATGTGATTCTTAAGAAATCAACGAAAGAGATTATTTTTTAACACGTCTAAAATATAGGGACTCAAAAATCCTTTCTAAAACTTTTCTTAATTAATAGCAACTGATTGCTCATTGTGCTATCGTTGTGTGGTCGAAACGTTTGCCAATTCCGTTTTTATAAAATGCATGTTCTGTAATTATATATAAACCTACTCGTAAGACCCTAATATTAATACAAAAGATTGTCTAAACAAATATGAAAATAGTCTTTACTGAGTCTGATTGAATTATATGAAAAGCGGTTCTTATTATTTTTTTAATATTGCACCTATTTATCTGTCAGAAAACCTAAGTCTGGTTAGGAAATGCTTTTAAATGATTCAAAAGCATGAAAGTAATTTATGTCGTATGCACTGTGCTGTGGCATGTGGATCGTTATTATTTTAATCAGTGAAAAATGTTCAATTTATGACGGCCGGTCAAACTAAAGTACGTATGTTTTTGTACCCGGTAAGGATACCCATTAATGCTCCGCACCTTGAACCTACTATAATCCAGATATTATTCATTATATGTTGAGTCAATATGACGAATAGATTCTTTTTAGTCAATAAGTTTCACGGACCCGATAAATGTCAGAAAGTTTTAAGATGATCTTTATCGGGCCCGATGAAATTAGAGAAAAACCCATTCTTATTGGGTCCTTGATATCAGGCCTGTTTATCTGTCAGAAAACCGAAGTCTAGTTAGGAAATGCTTTTAAATAATTCAAAAGAATGAAAGTAATTTATTTCGTATTCACTATGCTGTCGATAGTCATTGTCTCACGCACTAAATGATGTTTAATTTATGAGGGGTCAATACACTACACTACTCGTATTCTTTTTGTACCCAAAAAACATAGTTTTATTGCTTAAAACTTTAACCCTCCGGCACTGGCGGGTGGCATCCCATGCCGCTTTCCGAAAAAAATTATGATTATTCTCTAGTTTGCAAAGTACCGCTAAAAAGTGCTTGGGTATCTTTTAAGCAACTATCATAATATGTCCCTATAATCCTTCCTGCTTCCATTATGCTCTTTACGATCGGCATGCTCATTTTGGTGCAAAACTACAAATAAACATTCATATTATGGAACAAGTTGTCCATTCCGTGTGGGCGGCACTCCATACCGCCTGCCGGTGTTCTGCTTCGCCTAGTACGCATCAGTGCTCAAGGGTTATAGTTATCCTAATCCTCATATTATTAATTATGTGTTAAGTTAAGACGACAAATAGATCCGCGAGGTTTCATTTTGTTTAGTCAATGAGTTTCACTGTTATGCGTTACGTGTTGGGTATTATTTGTTGAAGTTGAATAAGTGCACCTAATAAACATCACTTTATCCCTTTTTTGTGCCACACACACAGAATATTGTATATTATGGTCAAATATTTTGTCACATTACTCAGAAAGATGCCCATTAACGATTTCTGTATTTAAATTAACATTATTTCGCAGACCCAGTAACCATTGTTTAACAATCTTACTTTTGAATGGAAGTGTGCCTGTTAAATATGGAATAGTGTTGCATATTGATTTCTGTTTCAGAATTTGAAAAACTCATGGTGTAGCACAGGAGATTTGTGGAAATATAAGGACAATTACAATCAGAAAGAACTTAGAAACTCTTCGACACTAAGAAATGAATCCAAATGTAATATTCGGAAACAAAGTAAAATGAAAGCACCGGGATCTACGCCACCTACTATAACGCATACAGCTCCTACTCCTCAAGATTCCCCTAATACTATTAATTTAGATACATATTACCGACATTTACATAGACAAGAGTCGTTTTCCAAAAAATTATCTTTTGAATCTGACGGCAGGCTTACGGTAAGTACAAAAGGATATATTACAAACGTTTATAATAAGATGTTTACCTACATCGCTGCTCAGGCAAACCACCATAGAAATTGAAAAGTGCCTGCTTGGTTCTTTTGGTCTCTGTTCGACTCACAAAGAACACAAATTTACCCATCGCAAATTTAATACCATATTCAAATGACTACTAGGATCTGTTTGGACGTTCCAGCAGGATTGTTTTGGGGTCTATTTAGATTTCGAAATAATTAAATTTACCTGTTTTTTCAAACACCGGCTCGATTGAACTCTGTTTGGATTTCCAAATAGAATTTGTTGCAACACTGGGAGCCTAGTTGGACTTCCCTACAAAGTAGACATTGTATTCTGTTCGTATTTCCTAATATAATCGTTCGAATAGTGCACCAAATCCGAATAGCTGTGTGGATCCATTTTGATTTTCCAGCGCGGTTACATGCTTGGATTTCCAAACTCACTCTGAATTGGATTCTATTTATTTTTCCAAAATGAATTTTTCGGATCGCGGACCAAATTTTGAAAGCTACCAGGCTATGTGTGGATGTGCTAACAATGTAACATGATTGGATTTACGAACACGATCAGAATTGGATTATATTTGGATTTCCAAATATAACTTTGTCGATGGTACAGCCTGTCCGAACGATTACCAGGATCTATCTAAATGTTCTAACACTGTAACCTACTTGGATTTCCAAACTCGCTCTGAATTGGTTTCTGTTTGGATTTCCAAATATAAGTTTTTCTACTGTGCACCAAGTCCTAATAGTTTTATGGATCTGTGTGGAGGTTCCAACACTGTCTTCCAAATAAAATTCAACCGACAGCGCGCAAATTCTGTAACTTGCTTGGCATCTATTTGGATTTGGGAATACTGTAATGTACTTAGATTTCCAAACATAAGCTCAATTGGATTCTATTTCAAACTTATTGAAACTGGGCAGTTTGAAAGTCTTCTGAATCGACTTTCTGCGCGTTCAAATTCAATCGAAAGTAAACCGAATCTTATTCGAATTTATGGGACCAGTCGACAAGAACATCACAGCCAAGGAGAATGAAAAGAAAGAGATGTATAAAGACCTTATAAGAGAGTAGCGATGGTACAAGAAAATGACTAGAATGATTATAACTAAAGTAATCAATGTACACCTTAGGTTCGTGGATGATATGACTTTCTTAGTGTCAGTTTTCTAACGTCAGGAATCTTCTTACTATGATTTTCCACAACGTTTATTATCTTTTTCTTTTCTACTTCCGATTTTGTAAGAGATTCATCCAAGTCAAACATTAAATCAACAGAACGTTCAGCAGAATAGTGGACGACCTTTGAAGCACTTACATTTCCTTTTGAATCTTTAAATTTTTGATTAGCGTCCCACTTTCAGGATCAGTATTAAGAAAGAAGACATCATCTATTCCAAGAGAAGCCAAAGCATAGATTAACGAAGAATCCACGAGATCATGCAATACTCTGCTTTCTAGATCATCAATGGTTTTTTGTTTAATACCTGGGTTAGTCCAGTCCTCCTGATAGAGTTTCAAACTTGTTATCAATTTTCGCTTTACCTCAAGAGAAGTTTTTGATTAAAATAGCGCTAGAGGAACAAATTCAGATACAAGGTACCATAGATGATATTTAAACCTTTGTATGGCTGCAGCTGACATGCTTCGATTAGCTGCTGCATATAATTTCCATTGTCGAAAGAGGAATAGATCATTGACTGGGTCATCACTGCCGATCAGGCACAAAAAACGTGCATTAACGTCAAGAAGGCATGTAAGTAAACAAAACTCGGTCGGTGTTCTTGTCTTACTGGCAGTGAGTCTAAACTCATATCGGAAAGAGAAAACATTAGAACAATAATTCACTTCCGCCATCCATCAAGCTATCGGGCGGGCTCCAGAGACTCTAAAGTTATACTTCTTTCTGCTAGTTAAGAAAATATAACACATTCTGTCTTATTTATGTCCAAATATGGAAAGTCCAATCCTGGATTTTCTAATTGTTTGAAGTTTTCGTAATTTATTGTTCTACAATTTACTCGAAATCTCTCGAAAATCGGAATATTTATACCCTTAGATGGCCCAAATTAAACGGTAAATACACCTCCGATAAAATGATTACTTCATACAACAGCCGTGTCGAAAGATAAATGGCTCCTAGGTGAGGTGTCTCAAACGGTGACTCTGAAATAGCGGGCGACCTTTTAGAGAATGCAGCCTTATCCTTGTATACAGGGCTCTACAAGAATGGACGAACCCTTTTTCCTAGATGCTCGCGGGGATAGCAATGGTAACATGAAACATAGTTGTTGGACCGACAAAATCTCAATAATGTGAGTGGACGAATCGATTCAGGGATGACCTGTTGGAATGCTATGACACCAGCATAGCCCCTAAACGAGAAGGTGATATGGCGTGACTGTATGCTTTGTTGTGTGAGAAACACCGAGAGCTCTCGCATTTTCTGCGTCAATGCCTGCGAAACCGCGCCGAGAAACTCCGGAAAAGGTGTTATATAAGCGGAGCACCTACTCAACCGCAGCCATAACAAGCCGGCAGCAGAGAAAGAGAGGCGACACTGAGACCAACCGCGAGCAGACATCCAATAGAGGAAGAGCGACGCTTCGGGACCCGGAGAGACATCAACATTCAGGTTTCTTTTAAGCCTAAAGATCCGGCTGAACTACATGACGAGCTTCATGGAGATTTTTCCGAAGAACCTGACCTGTGGACTATTAATTGTAGTGTGTATAATGCAGCGAGAGCTTTGGCAGATGCAACCCGTAAAACAAAAATGACGGTTGATCATAAGACCAAAAGACGAATGCATCAACTCAGAACAAAGATAGGATGGGCCAGACAGTACGCGTCCCGCATTCAGTGTGTGATTGACTACATAACATCTGGCTGGACTTTCACTGCCAAGGTTTTACATTTCGCGCACGAGCTACGGATCTGTCATCACAAGCTCAACAAGTCAAAGCTACTGACCATCAGGCAGCATATTGTTGACAGAACACCAGTACTATCGAACGCTAGAAGAAGTCTAGAGCGGAGAGAGAGGTGGGTCAGAGAAATATCAACATCCAGGTTTCTCTTAAGCCCAAAGATTTGTCTGAAGAGGATGACGGGCTTCCTGGAAATTTTTCAAAGAATTCGACCACCGGACTATCAATTGTAGTTTCTATCATACATAAAGAACTTTGACGGATGCACACCAGCAAAAAAAACCAACGGCTAATCATAAGACCAAAAGACGAATGCACCAACTCAGTATCAATATAGGCTGGGAAAGACAGTACGCGTCACTCATTTAGTGTGTGATTGACTACATAACATCTGTCAGAAACTTCACTACCAGATTCTGAAAATTCGCACACGAACTGCAGATCCGTAATTATTGACAGAATACGGCTTCTATCTAATTTAATGAGAAGTCTAGAACGGAGAGAGTGGTGGTTTAGCGAAAATCAGCAGTTTTTCTCTGAGCCATCTCGACTCTTACAAGACTCTTGAGTTACTGTCGGCATGTTAAACAAACCATAGAAAATCGAGGCATTTTGTAGATATTTCTACAAAGAGCAGCATCCACAGAAAGAAAACTCAAAGAACATAAATAGCAACACCTTCTGGTGGAAGAAGTTTCCTTCAACCCATCAGCATCTGGCCGGCATTTTCACCTCATATCTAAAGTCGGAAGAGCCTATTCCAGACCGGTTGGCATTCCTCCCGAAGATGAGCAGCTTGCCTGACCCAAAGAATTTACAGCTATCTGTAATATATTTGGGGTATTGTTAAATGAAACTCACAGAGTGATATATAATAAGGAAATGTAATAGTTCATTAAAAGAAGAGTTACACCTGTCGATATTAGTTCAATGTGCCACAGATCCTTACAGCGTGACCATGCGCCAAAACGACCGGACTAGGAATGCGAATTCTTATCGCATGCCGTGATAAGGTGTCGGTGTTCGCCCATACTGCCGTATCGGGTCACTTGTGCACCCGGGCACACACATACACCCGCTTATACGCATACGCTACAACTTTCCGCCTTTTTTAAGACTTGCCCAGTCGCGGCGAGTGTCTCACAGGAATATTTTCATCTCGCCGATTTACAATTTGATGCAGATGACGCTTTTGTAATTTATTATTACAATCTCTTACAATGAATGTTGACGGGGAAGATTTGGTTACAATTTCACCCTGTACACGTTTATCTCCTCCAACACCGAAGTTATCAAGTAACACCGCATCGCCTACGTCTATGTTATTTTCTCGTGTGCCTGCTTTCGCTATAATTTGCTCTAGCTTGTTTCCGTCGTTCTAGGGCTTGTTCCCGTGGTACAATATTCTATGTTCCTGTAGTCAAATAAGAACATATTAACCGCAGTTTCGGACGTCTCTCCCCCTTGTATAATTTTTGTAACTTTATTCTTAAACGTCCCGATGAAATTTTCGGCTGCACTGTTTGTGGCAGGGTGGGTCTACTTAAAAATTGTGTAAACTCTTCAGAGCGAAACTGTGGTCCCCCGTCTGTAACTATATGTTCGGGTAATCCGACACGCGCAAATAATTTTTCAAACTCTTCAATCAACCTGTATGCTTTTGTATTAGTCTTAAAGTTTAGTACTTCAGGCCATTTGGATCGTGCATCAATAATAAGTAAATACATATTTCCGTGAAACGGACCTAAAAAATCACAATGTATACGGCTCCAAACTCTGTTTGGATAAGGCCATGTTGTCAAGGGTGACTTTGACGGTTTCTTTTGTTCACACACGCCCGCGTATGCGCATACACTATACTATCCTAAATGATAGGATTGATCAGATAATTGGCCCTGTGTGGCGCGAGATGTGTCAACAACGCGACTCAAAGAAAGGCGTAGCAGGATGTCGGTAAAACCTACTCACCGATAGATATGTCGGCAAAGACACGGCATCATACCAACGCCACCTACCAATGACCTGGATTGACTACAGGAAAGCTTTCGATTTAAACTCCCATAGACATATAACCTCTCTGTTGAAAAGCTTAAAGGTTCATCCACACATCGCGAGGTGCATGGAGAGATTAATGCTGCGTTGGAAAACCAGATTGACTATCTCATCTGGAAAACATCTTATTACAACTAAAAACGTCACCTTTCAGGTAGGTGTATCTCACGGCCACACCATGAGCCCTCTCCTCTTTTGTCTCATATTATTGACACTATCTACCGCACCTCGCTATTCGCAAGGGTACTTCTGCGGCAAAACTAGAAACCGAAAGCATGAGGTTACTCATCTATTTTACATTAACGATTTCCAGATCTATGCTAATTCTATGTTAATTTGAAAGAAAAAAGACATCATGGCGTCCCCGAAGGGCCTGATCTCGTTCGAATGCTCTCCAGTGTTAATACAAAGGTTTTATCCGACAGATTGGGTCCTACAAACTGCCGGCAAGAAGCAAAGTATATGCCACGAACATGCTTGCCGTCCCGTCAGTACTCAATTTATTTGGAGTGGTACCGTGGATGAAGGACGAGCATAGATCCCTCGGTATGGGGTGACTCTTGCGCCATTAGCCCTGACATCACTCCGCCAAACGCGCCTAGGGAAATAGTGTCATTTGTCCAAAACGAGATGTTCCGCATATACTGGAACTCAATATTCTCGACAATAGTTTTTGTCGCGCACTCGAGGTCGGACATAGTTCTCCTACACTTCGAGCAAGGACCAATGCTCGTTATTGAATTTTCAGCACCAGCCGAGAAGAATGTCACTGCCAAGGAGGATGAAAAGGAAGAGAGGTATAGACACCTTATATATGAGTTGTGATGGCTATACCTGGAATATTCTGTTAAGCTGGTCGTCCTGATCATCGGTGATCTTGAAAGTTCCAAGCTTTCACTGGTTTATAGGCTGAAAAGCATTCCTGCGTGTCAAAGAAATGCTAAAAAACTTGCGGGGAAAATGCAGAAGGCGGTCATCTTTGGATCACTCTGTATCTTTAGGCTGCAGGAGACTTTTGCCGGATCATCGTACTGAGTCTACTAAGAACTGTATCCACGTATCTCACGGACGTGAGAGGTGGTTAGTGCTGAAAGTTTACCGTGATTTCGCCGGGAGCAGGTGTAATTTTGTAGAATTGCACTTGCGTCTCACGACCGTCAGATAGGTGTTTACAGTCTGCGATGGGACACCATGTGTACTCCCTTATAAGGTGTTTATACCTCTCTTTCTTTTCACTTTCCTTGTCTGTGATGTTTTTTTTCGGCTGGTGCCGAATATTTGATAACGAAGATGGTTTGTTTCTCAAAGTCAAGGAAAACTATGTCAGGCTTCGCGTTCGCAACAGAAACTCATTTTCGACAATTGAATCCATTTCTCAAGGAGTTTTTGGCGGAGTTCTATTGACGCTAATGTCGTAATATTGACAGAGATGGTAATAAAGCACACTTAGTGCCGCATTGTGCCTTTGGATGTACGTCGTTCTCCTATGAGTTAGACAACTAGATAGTATGTGTCCTAGAGTTTCGGGGTGTGCATTAAATGCTCTGCAGCTATCATCGGGAATGTCTTGGCTCAAAATGTGGCGACGGTATGCTCAAGTGGAAAAGACACCGCCTTGAAACGACAAAATGAAGCCCTCTGTGACCAGCTCAAATACAGGTGATTTAAGGGAAGCCAACTTCAGCTCATACGACATCGACTGATCCTTCAGATTTATGTGGCAGACGTCGTGCATCCTTTTGACGATACCCCTGATATTAAAGTCAAGCCCAAGTGTTTTAGCAGCCACATCCGCTGCTTTGCACAGAATCCGTCTTTCGCTAAATTCTTCGTGTTTCCTAAAAATTTTAAGAAAACATTCTCGTCCATTTGCGACTATATGTGCTGTATGTACGTGTACGTGGAACTACTTCAAATGAATAGAGTACTACTGGGACGGCTAGCATGTTAGTTGCAGATATTTTGTTCCTCTCCGACTGTTCGGCAGACCAAATCCGTCGGATGAAACGTTTGTATTTGCAGCAGAGAGTATCCTTTATAGTTTTCACATCCTTAATGAGGCTCTGTGGCACATCCAGGTATATGAAGGTCTCTCCAGTGTCAAGGTGTCGTAAAGCGCTTCTTTCGACAAGCTGAGAGTCTTCGGGGATGCCATTAAGTCTTCCTCGCTTTAAGTAAACCTTGGCGAATTTGTCTTACCGGAACTCCTTTTCAATCTCCCGGGTGTATTTTTCGACCATCCTTAGAGCTGGATCTAGTTGCTCTTTATTTTTAGCCATAATGTAAGGAAAAATAGGTCATCTCAAGAGGTCATCGCTGGTAGGTTCTCCCGTCATCCTGCTACGCCTTTCTTTGAAACACGTTGTTGGCACATCTCTCGCACACCCATCTTAGGCAGGAGCACTGTGCGCCCTTCCACCAAACACTCCGGAATAGGCTCTTTCGACTGTAGATTTGATGTGAAAATGCGGGTCAGGTGCTGTTGATTTGAAGAAAACTTTTTTCACCGGACGATCTTGATACCATCTGGTGTGCGATGGACTTAATACGAGGATCCGGCAAAAGTCATGTGCACCCCAATGAAACAAAACAACCCAAGGAGTACCACCTTCTGCGTATAGTTTTGGAGGTAGGTTTACAAAATCAAACCACCTAATTGAATAATCGCATGAAGGATATCATCTACTTTAAGGATATCTGCCACATCCTCATAAAATCTGAGGAGAAAAGTCCATGAGTCACTACCGAAGAGGTGAGAAAAGCATTTCGCGGCACGAAAAACATTTCTGCCAATAACTTATTTGTAAACGCTGTATAAGATCTTTACAGTTATCCTAAACTAAAGGATTATTCGAAGAATGGAGCCTGTGTGGCGAATGATGTACGAACAACGTAACTAAAAAAATATGTAGCTAGCTGCCGAGTGAACCCGCTGATGGCCAAGTGCATTTGAAAAGACACAGCAGGCCATCAGGGCGCTCTGCCAATGGACAGATTGACTAGCGCAAAGCTTCAGATGATACCTCTCATGGGTTTATCTTCTGTCTCTTGAAAAGCTTGAAGGTTCATTCACACATAGCTCTTTTGAATCACACTTCTGTCACTATCTTTCGCACTGCGTAGTTCTCCAGGGTACCTCTGTAGCGACACTAATCGTTGCGTCTGGTGTAGGCCAACCCCAACGTGCTTTGAAACTCTTCTAGGGTTGCACAGAAGATATTGATATGGACTTTGGATTGCAAAAGTGTGCTTAGATTATTCCGAAGCGAGAAAAAATTACTGTCGTTTCCGAGGACCCTGGGCTTAGGGATATTATTATTATTAGACATCGTGACACTGAAGAAACCAATACATACCTGGACGTGCTCTGAAGCCGCATTGAAGACGTAAAATCAGTAAAGGAGTCTTTTCGAAGCAGATACAAGTATCTCCTTCGACAGATTTCGTCTTCAAATTTGTCGACGTTGAAGAAGGTATCTGCGACTATCATGCTTGCCGACTAAGTTTTATTATGCTCGTCTGAGGTAGGTTAATGGATAAAGAACGAGCTTACGGTCCTTGATATCGCCACGCGTAATATCATGCATATGCAGAAGAGCTTGCATATCACTTCGTCCGTTCCGCGTTCATACATCTCACGCCGACAAGGCGGGCACGGACTTTGGAATCTCCAGTGTTTCCATAACAGAATTGTCCGGAGCATTACTTTATCTAGATACGTCACTTATAAAACCAAAAGTAAAAAGAAAAGACGTTAAAAATTATGCCAACAGCTACTTTTCCAAAAAATGCACGGAAACTTTCACAGAAATGCAGAAGATTAGTCCTGGTCGAAGGATTAAACTTTTTCTTTCCTCAGATCATCAGGACCTAAATCAGGTACAGAGAATTTTATTTTCGCTTGCTAGGACGGTGTCATTTCCGCCTTAATATACCATGATCGCATTTCAAGTGATGAAGTTCCGAGCGATAGGTGCAGAGCGTGTCACTCACACGCTGAGTACCAAACACACATACTATCTAGTTGTTTCTTTCACACGGGAATGACCTATCTCTGCAGACATAATGCAGCCCTAATAGTGCTTTCCTACAATCCTTATCGCTTTGCGGTATGGCGGCGAACTATATGGCAACGGCCATACCACGCTGCAAACACCAGTTCCCGTTAGATCACTGAAGTTAAGCAGTGTTGTGCGCGGTTAGTACTTGGATGGGTGACCGTCTGATACTACTGCGATGCTGTTGGCGGTCGTGTGTGTGGTGAGCCCACACTTGTAGTTATTTACTACAAGAAACTATCCACCTAAAAAACACTACCCGAAGCGGGTAGTGTTACGCTTACCCCTAGAGGCTCGC
>CAKNWU010082244.1:0-14163 GCA_932072015.1 Andricus quercustozae | reverse complement strand
ATCACGATTTTGAGTTTAAGGGAGACTGTTTCAATGTATTTTACTATTCCAATCAATTGAAATTAAAATAATACTGATTTATCAGTTGAAATCCTTCGCACTGATTTACTTAGTTGAATTTGTACTAATTCACATTTAGAGAGCACATTTAAATTCGAAAGAGTTGCATTTTGGAAGCATTCATTTTGGTGCTTTCTAATTTAGATAGCGTTATCATTCAAAGGGAATTTAAATTTTAAAGGGTTGTAAAAAAATATTGTTTCCCTTTTTATCTTTCACGTCTGATGAACTTGGTCATTTTCTTCATCACCATTTTTTTTTAGAAATTAATAATGATAATATTTATACTCCCACGCACTGAGAATCGTTGACTTTTCACGTGCTTGATCCACTTCCGGTATAAATAAGCGTAAAATGAGATGACCCATTGTTTCACAACCCTACTTTTTCATCGAGACTCATTACGTTTACAGTATATTCAGTGCATCAAATAACATGTACTCCCCCGATTGGCTCCGTTAGTTTCCCTGGGAGGGGAAATAAATGAGCGTCACGGTTTGCTTGGAATCAGTGGGAACCGGAAAGCAACGATTTCAATCTCAGTCGCTGAGTTTGGAACTGTAAGGTCGTATGTGCTAAGGTGAATTGCCAAATATCCAATTTTAACGAATAGGTCAGATCTGCCACGATTCAATTTCGTTCCCTGGCATCTTTCAACGATAGAATTCCATTAAATTGAAAGTGGTACATAAAAAGCTTTACCCAATAATATCATTTTTTTCGATGTTAATTATTATTCCGATTAGGTTAAAGATCATTTCAAAGGGATCGATCTGAAAATATATTTTAAATAATTAGGCAATTAAAAAATCTAAAATTTGGACGCTTTTAACTAGATATAAAGTGCTGTTTCAAGCTTAAAAAGTTTTAATTATTTTTTAATTCAGATGCTTTTACGAGGAATTTTTTAAGGCTTCTCGTTTGATCACAGAATATCACAAGCGTTTGACTCGTTTGAATAAAAAAATTTTTTAATCACTGAGTTTTGGAAAAATTGTTAATGTTATTTTTGTTTCTTAATCTGCATAATATGCCCTAATTTTTTCTGATTTTTTATTTGAGTTTATATAGGAGAAATTTAATTTTTTATGGAGACCTGAAAACGAAGAAAAAATCTAGAAGCTCTAAAAATTATAAATAATTTTTTTTCAGCATAGAATGACTTTCTTATGTTCAAAATCTACTTCCAAAAAAATTGAGAAGAAAAGATCGTTAAAAATGGCAAATACTGCATTTTTCAAATTAACACATGACCGGTTAGTTTTAAAAACAATTCCGTAATACTAGTCTTTTTAATAAAGAAATTTTAAAAGACCATTAGTAAGTTTGAAGACTTTCAAAGTTCAACGTATTTAAGAGTTAATTTTTTTGATATCGAAAGATTTATTTAAATCAATATTTTTACAAATAGATTTGCGAACCAATCTTTCCATGATGATTTTATTCTGAAGAACCTTTTTGGATATTATATTAATAAATATGCGGTAAAAAAATTCGTGAATTGAAAGTTGTCAAATGTAAAGCTTCTACATAACATGTTGCCAACTTATTATATAATTCTGCATGATATTATAGTTTGAAGCTTTAAAGTCACCAAACTTTGAATTTAAAATAAATTTGAAGAAATTACAGTTTAAAGATATATTATAATTAAGTGAGTTGAACTTGGAAATATCTAAATTGTCTGAAGGCGTCGAATTTGAATATTTTAAATCGTAATCTCTGAAATTAGAAGCAATGATATTTAAACTTATAAATTAGAGAAAATTCAAAGAAGTCTTTTGAATGTATTGAAGTTAGGACATTTCCTAATTTATTACTCGCCCAAGTTGATTTTTTTAAATTGAAATATATCATAGAAGCCATGCGAATTCAAGGAGTTGAATTTGAAATGGTTTCGGATTGGGGGCTACCAAAATTCACTTAAGTTCAGAAAACCTAATATTTGAAGCTGGAAGATTTTGAAATGACTCAATTTTTTCGTGTTTATAAATTTGCAAATGTTCTTTAAACAGTTATAAGTTTAAAATTTTGTAAATCAAAACTAAAAGTAAGACTTCTTTTAAGCTTGAAGTTTAAAAGCTTACAGAACTGGAACTAATTAAAATTAAATTAATAAAAGAAAGTAGGGTAATGGGTACAATGGCTGGCCACTCCCCAAAGATTGGCCATTTGCATTAAATATAAATAATTAAGGAATATTCACAAATAAAAACTATTAATAAACAGTGCAAGACTGTTTTCAACACACTCCACGCTATTTATTATAAGTTTTAATTGTCAATATTTCCTAATATATGATCATTTTGAAGTGGCCAATCATTGCCAAAGGTGGCTTCAATACACCCATTACCCTATCTAAATTTTAATGCTTTGAATTACAAACAAATTTTAACTTCTTCGACTAAAATCTAATTATAAAAGCTTCCAAATTCAAATGATAGCAACATTCAAACTTTGAAATTGGATAAGTATTTTAAATAAAGAGTTTTAAAGAAGGCCGTGCCTAGGTTCACCGAAATTCGGTGAATGTCGAACAAATATTTTCGTTGATCCGAGGGAAACTGAAAGGGCGGTTAGGTTCACTGAAAATCGGTGAGCGTAAATAAAATGTTTTCGATACACGAAACACTTTGTTTAAAATTTTTAATTATAAGATTCGCAAACTCATTATCTTATGATTTGTTTAATTTTTGTTTCAGAGTTCAAATCTGGGACAAGAACTCCTGGATAGGGTATTCAGGCACCTGAATCTATTGGAAACTGCTTACTTTGGTCTTCGTTATCTCGACCATGAAAATCAAACGGTGAGTAATAGAAAAATCGAAAAATTTCCTCATGGTTTCTTTTTAAAACCCATTTTTCCTAATTAAAAAAAAATTATCTTAGAAATCTACTGAGATGTATGTATTCAGATATGCATATAGGTTTCGATGTTAGATTCATTGTAATAATTTAAATAATTTTCTTAATGAAGACATTCAAATGCTGCCCACGAAAGTAGGAGCGATAAAATTTCCTATCAAGATATCAATCTCAGAGGTGGAATAAAATTAGTTTCAAGTTTTTTCCTAGACAGCAGTTATAATGACTGGAATCAGGTTTGGACCAATTCCGTTCATTCGAGATAAAATTGACTGGCTCAAGGTTAGGTCGCCTTCGACTTTCCCTATATTTTATTCTCTCAAAACCAAAACCTGCACCGATTATAAGTGACAGCTCCAGAAAAAAGTTTACTTTTTTTTTTACCTTTTTTTAAAAATAATTCTAACACAACTTTTCGAAATCAAACTATCAAAGAATCAAGTTATCATCAATTTATCTAAAGAATTTTATTAGTTTTATTTGAAAAGCGGATAAATTCTCGTATTAAAAATAATTGATTGAGGACGTTAGTGGCAAAAGTAGTGGGCTTGGCCGGGATGTTGGGAGAAAATTGGAGAAAATGGAGTTGACCGTCGTTAATTAGATTCTCGGTACTATAAATCCGCATGCGAATCTCTCCGATGTCTCCGATTACTTAGCCTCGGGGCAGATGAAGATGAGATTATTATCAACGGGAAATACCAAGCACTGCTACAATTTCCGGTCTTCCTGAGCGATACGTCAACGTCCCGTCTGGGGCGCCTCGAATAGGGAATTAATTTAGCTCAATTCAATGTCGTAATTCTCGAATCATTTTGCAGCAATGGCTGGATCCCAGCAAGAAGATCAGCAAGCAACTCAAATTTCAAAAGGGGGACCTCAGTCTGGACGCGCACACCCTCTACTTTGGTGTGAAATTCTACGCAGCCGATCCCTGCAAGCTCATTGAAGAGATTACAAGGTGAGACTTAAAGAGACATGTCATTTCCACGACCGTGTCTGTAGACTTTTAAGGGGCTAGATTTTGAAATTTTGAACCAACAATTTCATTTATTAATTAATATTGGTTGCAATAACTGTATATTAGAGCGTATTTTTGTTTTATTCACAAAAACAGTTTAAAACGTGGTCCTGGAACCTTAAATAGTCACAAAATTATTAAAACGATTAATTAATGTTACTTTCGATACCTAAATGGTGGAAACGGTAGGGCTTACATACATGGCGAACTTGAATGCTACCCGAATTTTTCCAAAGCAGGGGAGAAGCCATTCCGCAGGGGCATTTTTAAATTTCGCGGTTTTAAAGTTGCATTCGGATCGGCCTATCGGTCAACTCCGTGCATCTTCGGATCAAGTTTATCATTTTAACTTCAAATGGATACCAGTGTTGAGAAAATATAGGTTATGCTAAGTAGTAATTACAAATAATAAAAGTGTTGAATTAATAACGAAGTAAGACATGTGGACTGAGGAGGAAATGTAATTTTTATCTGTGCTAACAACTTTATGGAATGGCTGCAGAGTGACAAATACTATGAAATTATGATATTCGGCTTCCAGTGGGCGAAGAGTTAATTGTTTCTAACTCTTATTTGCGGCATGAAATGGTATGGCCCTAATCCTGATGATAAACTTTATCCGAAGATGCACGGAGTTGACCGATAGGCCGATCCGAATGTAACTTTAAAACCGCGAAATTTAAAAATGCCCCTGTGGTATGGCTTCTCCCCTGCTTTTGAAAAATTCGTGAAGCATTCAAGTTCGCCATGTATGCAAATTGCAAGCCCTACCGTGTCCACCCTGCATAAGTGTTTTAGAGGAAATAGAACTAATGTTACCAGATGCCGAGGAAAAAACTTGACACTATTAGGGCAAAAGTACTACCCCTAAGCGGAACAAACCTTTATAAGGGATTGAAATATCTTATTGTGCGTTTTAAAAATTGTACACGCAATTTTTGGGATTTTTTACTACTTAAATGTTGTAATACGACATAGGAAAGTGAAAAATAGAAAGTATGATATATTAACCCCTTAAAAGGGTAGTTTTTCACGATTAGGTGTAGTATTTTTGGTTTATATGGATAAAGTTTTGTTTATCAACTTCTACTACCGTCAGCTGTTGTATTTCATGCCAAAAACTTATAATTTTTACCGAAATTAATGGCAATAAATAGTTTTAATTATTGTGAGGCTATTTACGGTCCCAGCAACACGGTTTAAACTTCTGTTAAACTAAACGAAGAATACATATTTATTTTTTCACCAAATGGGACAAACTTAGGAGATGTATTATCAGAAAAAAGTTGGGCTTTTGATACACACTCTACTGTATACAATGTCATAAAATTTTCTTGGCAATATTTTCTTTCCAAATAAAATATTAAGTCAAAGAATAAAATAATGTTTGAATACATATTTTTTTGTACCGAAAGTAAATTTCAAGCAATGGATAATTGGGCAAAAAATTAAGTAAACATAAATTTGGGATTGAATTGAAATCTTCTTTGAAAAAGTTGAATGACCTTTAATCTGCATTTTGTCTCATTCGAACTATTTAGGCAGTAGTTGCGTGTTACAAATTCAAATCACGATTTTGTCTTTATCGCAAGAAGTGAGCTGAATTCCAAATGCAATTTTTCAAAATTACTATTTCTGTGCGATTAGAAATTTAGATTTCTGGGGGTTAACGTCGGGAGATAAACATGATCGTAGGATCTGAAGTTTTACTGCAGGCATGATCCAAGAATATATATTTTTTTAATTCAGCAAATTCCAGAATCTGATGATGACACATTCTGGTGGTATCCAAATTAAAAGTCTTACAATTTAGATCATTTCCATATCAAAAATGTATCTTTTTAATTTTTGCAGTATATTACATTTTTAAGTTTTTAATGAGTTTCTAAATAAAATGTTTCCAATGTCGTAGGATTTCAAATTGAGTAATTTCATTTTACAAAAGCAAAGATTTTCAATTAATTAAGTTGAAAAATAAGTCAATTTCAAACTTTGAATGTTTTTTAAAATGAAGTCCTGAGAAATGTATACGGGTTTCAATTAGGAAGCTTTTTAAGTAAATTAAATATATACTTATGCTTCTGCTTCTACACATGGAATTTTGATGGCTTCTGGTTCAATCGCCCAAGTTAAGCAGGGTTTGGCATGGTGATACGCGGATGGGGGCCATTATACCAAATGGGGTATATTTTTCAGTTTTTAAACTACATGCCTTCACTCTCAAATTAATACTAACAGTAATACTAATAATAATTCTGGCTTTTTCAAGTTATTCAAGTTTATATTAATTAGACACTTTCTTTGAAAATATAAAACCGTCCAGTTTTTCAGAACTTTCATTTTGAATAATATTCAAAAATTTTAGAAGTTAAAAAACATCAAACATGAAGAGCTTTCATATTGGAAAAAAAACTTGTGAACTTGAAAGCCCTAGAAATGTTGAATTTATCTAACAGCTTTGAAGAAATATAATTTAGAAACGTTTAAAATTGTTAGTTTGAAATATTAAATTAGAAGGTTTATTTGAATTGATATAATTTGTTATTAATTCAAATGAGTTTTCTAAAATTCAGGTGAGCTGCAGTTAAATTTATTGTAATTCACTCAAATTTAATTTGCATTTGTATAGAGTCATCCAAAATTAAAAAAAAAATGTATTAATTTTCATCAGAATCAAATTTAAATTTCCTGCATAATTCACTTCCATTCAGTTAAATTGAGCAAAATCAATTTTAGTAGGCTAACGATTAATTTTATTCCATTTAAAATTCGCTTAAGATTCTGTTAAATTCAATTTTAATTTAGTCCAATTCACTTAAAACTAGACTTCATTTGAATTAATTAAACTCACTTTTGATATTAGTTGACTCTGTTTTCAATTTATTTATATATTCTGTAATCACTTTAATTATTTTCATTTAACTGGAATTCAATAGAATAAGTTCGCAAAGATTTCAGTTGAATACAGAAAAAAAGTTTTAAATTAAGAAAACCTGTATTATCTTAAGCCAAAAAAAAATGCTTACTGTCTTTGTTTGCCATAAAGATGGGCTTAAATTAAGGTGTGATAAAAACTAGCTGTAAGAAAAACTAGACATTTTCTGTAAATGCACTTAAATTTATCAGAATACGCTTCGAATTAATTCATTTCTCTTGTATTCAGAATAAATACAATTGAATTCGCTATACTCCAATTGGATTCACCTTCAATTAATTTGCATTTTCCTGGGATATTTAGGTTTTCAAATATAACATTTTTATAAAATTATAGAAGCATATGTTCCCTAAAAATTGTACATTAAATATGTGAAAACATTTAGAAAATATATTAAGTAATTTTTCGGGCCTTTTATATATATATGCAATATTGAATATATGTATTTTTTGATATTCCAAAATTTTGAAAAATGTTCAAACTAGAATTTAAAAAATTATGAAAATATGAGAATGACAACTGGATATGGACAAAAATAAAATTATTTCTATAGTACATGTCACATGATGGAAAATTTATTATTTGCCATGTTTTAGAGGAGTGCAAGTATTTCTTTTTTTAATTTTGAGCGAAAAACCAAATCGTTCTCATTCAGTTATCATTCTTTTGAAATAAACTTCAATAAGCTTCAACTCACTAGAATTAATTGGGCTTCACATTGACTTCTGTTCAATTACAATTCGTTGATTTACTTGCGAATTAGCTCGAATTTTAAGTTCAGACCAAACTTTTGGTTAACATATTTTTATCCTTCATTTCATTCTTTTTGGTTTAATCCTGCTACGTTTGAATTTTCGCTCCAACCTACATTTTTAACCCAATTTCCTTTTTTTCTTCATCATTTTTTTTCTCTCTCTCCTTTGTTCTTTCAACCCCGACCTTTCTCTTTTCCTTTTCGTTTCTTTTTGTCTCCATCCTCCTTTATTTTCATCCTTTTTCTCTCTATAGCCTTTGCCCTTTCTTTGTGCCTTCTCACCAATAGAAAAGGCCTCGCAAGACCTTACTAACCACACATGTACGAACTCATTGATTGCTCATAGTCTCATACGCGAGATAAAAGATGGATGCATTAGCATATAGATTGAGTTCGCTGCTTTTCAGGCGCTTTTTCACCTCCAGCGAACTTACTACCGTCATTTCTGGCCGAGTGCTTCTATCTTGTTTTTGCTCAAATCGCCGCTGTTTGTTTTATATCGGCCCAGACTAACGATTTGCAATGACTTATCACTCTCGAGCTACAATACTGATTGTGAGTGCAAGACAACGTGTCGATTCTGGAAAAGATTGTGTAGATGTTGCGGAGTTTTAATCTGCTTGGAAAGACGGAGAGTGGATGAAATTGCTGAGATAAGGTGTATCTCGACTCTTTGTTCTTGCCACACCATATCCGAGGCAGAAAGTGGCGTGTACTTGATGGCCCGTTTTAGTGGCAAGGGAGGAAAGAAGTCACGCATGGGGCGCGTCTTTATCAGGATCAATGATGCGAGTAGGCAACATTCTCAGACAGAATAATCTCTTTTTTTCCTAGCTGTCGTACTTACTTTTAGTGAAAGAAAAATTAGAGAAAGACTATATCTCTATCCGGGGTCATTTAGTCTGAAAGCTATGGATAGAAGGTTCCTGGGGTGAACGAGCACCAATAAGAGATATTCTGGTAATCTTGAGAAAGGGTATCAAGGAAAATCTATAAAATAAACGAGCTAAACTCAGTCACGAAGATCTTAGGTAGGGTAGATAGTTGGCAAGATCGAACTATACTAAAAATAAAAGAGAGAAAACAAACAATACACACAAAAAATAGCGGGATCATTTTTGTTGAAACTATAAACAACACTGAATTGGCGTACTTTTGAGGTTTATTCATTGACAGAGTTGTCGCAGGTCAGGTCATTGCAGACAGTCAGGGAATTTAAAAATGGACAGGATAAGTCATGGAATGACAGAGAAAACCTGACAAGGTCAGGGAATTTTCGATAAGCTGAGGTTGAAGTTAATTTGATTATTTTGTTGAAAATTCAACAATTTTAAAAAAAAAAGTAATTCTTTTTGGTTGAAAATTCAACTGTTTTGTTGAAGACTTGTCTTTTTGGCTTGAAAATTCATCTACTTTGGTAGAAATATCAATTATGTATTATATTTTTCGTTTAAAATTCATATATTTTTCTTTGTTTGAAATTCGACTATTTGTTCGAAAATTTCTGTATTTTGTTGAAAATTCATCCCTTTTTGTAGAATATTAATCTTCTTGGTGACTAATTCATCTTCTTGGTTAAAAATTCATCTTTTTCGTTGATTTTTTTTTTACTGAAAATTTAAATATTCTATTTTAAGCTGAATATTAATCTGTTTTAGGTGAAAGTTCAACTATTTTGTTGAAAATTCTTCTCTTTTGGTAGAAAATTAATCTCATTATTAGTTGAATCTTCATCTAAGGATGAAGTTTCAACTTCTATGAATTTTTATCACAAAATTTTTGGTCAAAAATTCGTTCCCTTGGGATAAAATTGAACTATTTGGTTGCAAATTAGTTTTTCTGTTAATTAAAAACTTATTTTTCTAACTAAAAATTGATCTATTGTATTTTTAGTTGAAATTTTATCTTTTTTAGTTGAAAATTGATATATTTTGTTGAAAATTTATCTTCTTTGGTAGAAAATTAATCTTTTGGGTTGAGAATTCATCTGTTTTGGGTAAAAATTCAACTATTTTTTTTGTAATTATTCGTTTCTGGTAGAAATGTAATCTTATTAGTTGAAATTTCATTTCTTTGGTTGAAAATTTAACTATTTTGTTAAAAATTTGTTTGCTTTTTGGATGAGAATTTATTTTTCGAGCTGGAAATTTAACTATTCTATTTTTTATTGATTTTATCTTTTTTAGTTAAAAATTCATGTTTTTTGTTGAAACTTTATCTTTTTTGATAGAAATTCAATCTACTTGGTTGAAAATTCACCTGTTTGATTGAAAATTTAACCATTTCGTTGAAAATTAATTTCTTTACTGTAAATTTAACTACTCTATTTTTGGTTAAATATCCACTTATTTCGTTCAAAGTTTATTTTTCTAACTGAAAATTTAACTATTCTATTCTTGGTTGAAAGTTGATATTTTTTGATTGAAAATTCATATATTTTGTTGAAAATGTGTCTTCTTGCTAGAAAATTCATCTTTAAGGTTGAAAATTCAACTATTTGGTTGAAAATTCAATTTTCTTGGTGAAGATTCATAATTTTAGTTAAAAAATTATTTGTTTCGTAGAAAATTGAACTATTTTGATGAAAAATTGTGTTTAAGTTGAATTTTTTAAACTGGAATATAACTATTCCATTTTTTTGGTAGAAACTTTAACTATTTTGTTGAAAATTCGATTTTTTAAGTTGAAAATTAATTTTTTTAAACTGAAATATAGCTATTCCATTCTTGGTTGAAAATTCATTTATTTTATTGAAAACTCACCTTCTTTGGGTTAAAAAATTCATATTTTTGGGTTAAAAATGAAACTTTTTTATTGAAAATTCATACTTACGGATTAAAAACTCAACTGTTTTGCAGAAAATTCGTCTTTTTGGCTCGAAAATTCAAAATTATGGATAATATTTTTTTTCTTCATTGATTGAAAAATGTAGCTTGGTTGAACATTCAACACTTCTTTGAAAATTTCTCCTTTTGTATTTTTGTTTGAATTCAATGGTTTTTGTTTAAAAGTTAAAATATTTTTGGTGGAAATATTAACTATTACACTTTTCTTTGAGAATTCATTTTTTTATATCGAAAATTCATCACTTTGGTTAAAAATTGAACTATTTTGTTAAAAATGCCTTTTTTCTAGTTGAAATTAATTTTTTTTCAACCGAAAATTTAATTCTTAAATTTTTGGTTCAAAATTTATCTTTTTGAGTTAATTGCTCAACGATTCAGTTGGAAATTCATGTATTTTACGTATGTCTTACGTAATTTGTGGATGACGTCTTATTTTTTTCTGTGTAGAAGCAACTATTGTTTTGCATTAACATTATTGATTTTCTAGGTGTAAGGTTGTTTTTGTACCTGAAAGAAAGATTTAAACAGGTCAATGAAAACAAAAAATTGGTCAAGGAAAAGTCAGGGGATTTTGAAATCAGGATGATCAAAATTCGTCAAAAAAAGCCGGGTTGGATCGAATTTTCGTTTTTTCAAGTTTAAAAAAGGAATTGATCTCCATTCGAATTTAGAATAGGTACCTCTAAGGTAAAAAAAAAAAGAGATGGAAATAAAAGGGAACAGGAAGAGGGAAGAAAAAAGAGGAAGGAAGGGAGAAAAATGGAGAAAGACTCCTCATAGTTCAAAGTTATGCCGTGTTTGGCCTTAGGCTCGCGAGACCTTAGCAATTAACGGCGCACACCAATTACCGTGCCGAAAATGAAAATTATAGAGAACCCCAGCATTCCACGGTTCGGTCCACCGTTCGCCAATGCTTACTCCTTTCTTTCGCGCAATTCTTTTTTTTTCACTCTTCTTTTCCTACCGAAGAGCACAAAATTGCACCTCGCGGCACGCCCTGACAACGCGATCGGTTATATGAGGAGCATGAAAAGAAAACGGTGGTAGCACTTTGTTTCACGAACCCACCGATCCCTTGACCAAAATTGACGAAACAACCGCTCGTGTTTTTATCCCATTTTTTTCACAACATCATCTTCGGTAAATAAGGTCTTGTTTACCTCTTGTAATGTTACGATTACTGCCCTTTTATTTTATTGCCTGTTGTTTTCGTTGAAATAATTTCTTTCGAGGAGATACTTATTATCTTTTGAGGGTGATTTCTCCTTTTCCATCAGGTCATAAAATAGCAAAAATTAGGTCTAAAACCTTGAAAATAGAGTCGAAGGAGTTTTACTTTCTTCAGATTAGTAAAAAATTTATTTTGATAGTTCGAATAAAGAGGAAAAGAGTGGATCCCATTTATTTATAATCTTATGGTTGATTACTGCAGAGAACTTTTTTTCCACATTGAAAATATGAAAAAAAAACAGCATAAATATGAAATACAGTTAGTAATAACTTTGATTGAATTTCAAACAACTTAGAATAGGAAGTAAAAAGACGAACCGGTCTCTGATTAAATTTTAACACTCTGATCCTAACAGGTTTGGGAACGGTCTACAGACTGTCTCTGATTCACGTAAATCCAAGTTGCTTGATTAATCGCCCCCACAATTTGTAAACTTTGAATTGTCTATCTAACTTATTGACAGCTGATCGGTATTAGGGTGCTTTCAGATTGAAACGGATAATAAAATATATGAATTAAAGACTTATTCATTCAATAAAAGTGTTTATCTAATTAAATATTAAATCAAATATTCTTACGCGTTTCCGTTCAGGTTAAGACAACTATTTTTTATACCTGATATTTTTTATTTTAATAAATACTGATAAAACACAAGATACCTTTTTTGGTTTATGAATTGGATGGGTGGGGTTATATGGCTGACAGGTGAGTGAGAATTTCTGAAATTGTGTCAATAATCAGTGACATGTCAAATTAAAACAATAATTTAATAATTTTTCAAATCTTTGCATATAATTTACAAGTGCCTATTTAATTAATATTTGATTACTTTTACGAGAAGTGACCCTCCAACCGTAGTTCGAGTTTGGGTCCAAAATAGATATGTTCGAACTAACGGCCATAATCAAACTAACATTATGTAGCAAATTAAATTAATTGAGGTAACATTTTTGAATTTGATATTATAAATTTCGATAAAATTCCTTGAATCTCCTCTTCCCTCAAATAATCTTCTGATCCCAATTCTGAACCCTTTAATTTTCCTCATTCCAATTTAAAAATGTAGACGAAAATTTCGGAGAAGATGTCGAAGAAGATTTGAGCCCATTGATAACACTAACAGGAATCTCAATTCTATTTTCTGCCTTCTACCCACAACCCTACTAACTATTATTTATAATGCAGGTCGAATAAAAGAAAAAAAACGGGCTTAACGACTCTATCAACTATACTAGAGAACCATAAGGAGTTGATTAACGATAATGAATTATCTCGACGTGTTATATATATTAAACCCCATTGGAAATTTATCGAACAAATTACAATTATGCCTTATACAAAAGAAATAATAAGAAAGAATAACTGAATGACTGCATCTTATCTTCCGATATTTATGACCTCCATTTCTTCTGCATTATTTAAAATGAAGCCACTCTAGCAGGGTAATCGCAGGTCAGGAAGAACCTGAAAATCAGAAAAGTCACGGAATTTTATTGGTGAGGTATAATCACGGAAAAGTCAGGGATTTTTAACAAAATCTTGCAAAAGTCAGGGAATTTCTACAAGAGGCAAATGGCAAATGTTATATGATTAAGATTCTGGTTTTTGAATATTATTGGTCAGGAAAAATGAAAAATTAGTCAGGAAAAGTTAGAGAATTTGGAAAATGATGTTTTGCAGTCACCTTGATACCATTAATATTCTTGTTATTAATTTATTTGCCTTGTAATTCTATTTTTTTTTAAATTAGTCTGTTTGAATTAAAACTTCAACTATTTTAGTAAAAAATTAACTTTGTTGTTGAAAATTCATTTTTTGCTATTGAAAATTTAACTGAAATCTTTTCTGTTTGTAGAATCAACTATTTGTTGGAAACTTCATCTTTTTTGGTAGAAATTTAATCTTTTCTGGTTAAAAATGTATCTGTTTCATTGAAAATTATGTTCCTTTGGTTGAGGATTCAACTATTTGTTTTAACATTCTTTTTTTTTTAGTTTGAATTTAATTTTTTAAATAAAATTGTAACTTTTCCATTTTTTGTTCGAAATTGCTATTTTTTAGTTTGAAAATCGTCCTTTTTGATAGGAAATTAATTTTCTTGGTTGAAATTTCCACTTTTTTGTTTAAAAATGCATCTGTTTGGTTGAAAATAACCTTTTTTGTTGAAAATTCTACTGTTGAAAAGAAAATTCGTCTTTTGGCTTGAAAGTTCAAAAGTTTGAATAAAGTTTTTTTTCCATCTTTACTAAAACAATCTTTTTTTGTTGAAAATTCGTCTTTTTGGTTTTGAATTCAAGTTCTGGTTTGAAATTTGAACTTCCTAGTTAAAGGTTCATTTTCATAGGTGCAGATTCATAATTTTAGTTAAAAATTCATCTTTTTGGTTGAAAATTTGACTATTTGTTTGAAAATTCATGTATTTTTAACAAAATACATGAATTTTCATAAAAA
>CAKNWU010082230.1:0-11935 GCA_932072015.1 Andricus quercustozae | reverse complement strand
GTTAAACAACAACCGCAGGGTCTCACTGGGAGCTATTGCCATCTAAAAAATCACAGCGGCTCCCAGTAGGACTGTGTAAATATTTTTGTGTAAATATTTTCCATGAATTGAATTTCTTGAGTATTTGTTTTTAAAATAACAGTTTTACGAAGATAATCGTTCTTTTTAAGCCTTCTTGTGTAATTTTGTTTCGCAATTTGGTTTTTTAAAAGTGTACGTTAGTTTCAAAAATGTACTTTCAAATATTAAAACAGAGACATTAAGCCATAGACCCTGAGTCGTTCTCTAGCGTTCGGTTCTTTTGCCGCTCTCAAAAGTTCGATTCTTGGTCAACCAAAAAATATCTTTATGTATTTTGGTGCGCTGAATACGAATATGATATTAAGGCCTTTTATCAGCATGGGTAATAGGTTCTGAATTTTGAGGCCACACGGTTGAATATTTTTGTCTAATTTTTTGCATTTGTTATCGACATAATCATATCTAGAAGCGCACAGAGCCGGTTTTTTGATAAAATGTTTATAGTTTATTTCATAATGAAAAAACGTGAGAACAATAGCAGTGCTGCTCAGTGTTAGCTGTCCATGTATTTTCAGCGCGTGTCTATGGACCCTTATCAAGCGCCAGGAGGCAGATATCCCGGAGCGCGTCGAATTAGCCGGAACGCATGACCCTTTCATTGTTATGAAATTACGGCCGGTTATCAAAACTGACATTATGAAATCATGGACTAATTTAATATTAATTAGCAGAATTAATTTATTTATATAATCACAAGAAAGTTAAAAAAAGATTCAAGAAAATCGGTTTATATTTGCAGTAATAATGGAAATCTTTAGGCAATAAATAACTTCTGTGCATATACACTGTTCATTTTTTAGTAAATGGACGCAGCAGATTCAGAAAATATGAAAAATGTATCATTTTGAGGAGTTCAGTCGACCTGGAGCCTACAATATTTAACCGTTTTGTATAAAAATTTCTAAATTAACTGCCATGTATGGAAATTCCACACATAGAAAACAGACTAGAAAGATAATAAATTTTTCCCTCAGTCTAAATATTTGAAGGGTGGATTTCCGAAAGGATGCAAACACCATTTTTAAAACGGTGTGGGAGAGCCAAAAACGTTCTCTAAAATAACATTTTTAATTGAGGTCACAATAATTAAATACGTTCTTTAAAGTCATATATCAGTACTGAATTGTACGAATGGGAAAAATAAGTACTTGTCCTAAACTTTGTGTGAATTAAAGTATAGTCACTTCTTGAAGAATTTTTAAGGAATAATTTTTAAGCAACTAATTTTATTTCGGTTCCCCCAATACCCTTTTATTATTGTGCCCGGAAAATGCCCCAAAAAGGCAAAATAGCAGTTTTCTATCAAATTCACGCTAAAAACGGTATGTTTTGGAATTTTTTCAATATGAATCATTTTTAATCCAGTTTCCCCCTGTAAGTCGTAAGAATTATAAAAAGTCATTTTCTGGAATCAATGACACAATTGACACCGAATAAACCTTCTCTGCCTTATTCTAGTCAAAAAAACAGTCCACTAATAAAAGAAAGAAACTTTTGAAACATCTAACTACAACTGGACCTGATTATATTGCCCCCACTAGTTAAAACGATTAATACTTCATTATTAAATACATTAATCTTTGTAACCTCGAATATGATTCGTAAAAAGCTAAGCAGGTTCGGGGCAGGGCTCTGCTCCTTTATCCTTCTGCAGGACGTGGATGGTAGTTGCGGGCCGTAAACGCGCTGCGGGGCCTATTGTTTCCTTGAAAGGTGCTGAGGAGCAAGATATGACCTCTCTTCGTTATGAGTATCCATCGGTCGCTCTTTTGATCGAACACATCCTTGGTGTTCGCGAAGGTGAGACCCGGAGGAGGAGTTTTAATTCGTGAAAAGGCTTTAATTAACCTGGGACCCTCTCGGATAAGGCGAACCCGGAAAATCAGTTTAAATCGCGAAAAGGTTTAAATTAACCCGGGACCGTCTCGGATGAGGCTACACCAGAAAAACAGTTAAAATCGCGATTTGGGTTTTAATTAACCCTGGACCCTGTCGGATGAGGCGACCCCGGAAAAACAGTTAAAATCGCGAATTGGCTTTAATTAACCCGGGACGCTCTCGGATGAGGCCAAACCGGAAAAAGAGTTAAAATCGCGATTTGGGTTTTAATTAACCCGAGACCCTCTCGGTTGAGGCTAACGCGGAAGAGCAGTTTAAATCACGAACAGGTTTTTAATTAACCCGGGACCCTCTCGGAGGAGGTGACCCTGAAAAAGCAGTTAAAATCGCGAAAAGGATTAAATTAACCCGGTACCCTCTCGGATGAGGCGAACTCGGAAAAGCAATTAAAATCGCGAATTGAGTTTAATTAACCCGGGACCCTCTCGAATGAGGCGAACCCGGAGGGAAATCGATTAACGTAGGGCTGGATTAATAAAAGAGATTTTTTTTCTTCACTTTTATTAAACTCGCGAAACGATAAGCAAGAAAACACGTTCCTTGGAGTTGCTGCGGAGTTTCACTTCACTCTTCGGCGGACGAGGAGCGAGATCACCACTACGCGATGTAAGGAAAGAACACGTTCCTTGGAGCTGCTGCGGAGGTTGACTTCACTCTTCGACGGTCAAGGAGCGAGATCATCACTACTCGATGTCAGGACCAGAACTGAACTTGTGAGCGCATTTACGCTACTAGTGGCGTCGTTAAGGCGCGGCAAATATTGAAACACCTACTGTGTTTGTTATGAAGAATGGCCAAGAAAATAATTAAGTTAAATATATTTTGATGTTGGTTAAAAAACCCAATGGGGTTTTTAGCGGACGTCAATCTACAGGGTATTTTATCTGCTTTTCGTTGTAGATTAGGTTGCCTTAACTAACTTAAATCATTTTTCAAGTGTATATCGAAAGGAAATACTATAATTAAATCCATTGTTAGATCTGATGGAGAAACTTTTCTTAATCAAATGTGTTTTTTGTAATGATTTAAATAAAAATAAATCAAATTAAAACGAAGTATAAAAAGTATGAACACTTATTACCTAATGCTGCATAATTTATGTTAATCTACTGAACCAATGAAGTTAAAAAATGTTATATATCGCTCGATACTTAATCTGAAATTAAGAACGAGAAACGTTCATATGATCTAAACATGTAACCTAAATTACTATATTTACACTGGATACCGAGGTCGAAGATTGTATCGTTGGTTCCCACGGTGAAGAATGGATTGTTCGTTTTCCACAGGGCGCTTCCTAGGCCTCCCTCTACGGCGCTTGATTGTCGGAAGGTCTTCTTGATGATGATCCTGCTTCTTCAAGGACACAGACCTCTTCTGAGGATTATCGTGAGGAATAAACACCGGTGACTGGTCGACCTGAGCATCTATAGTGCTCATTGGGGGTCGAGTTTGTTTATCGACGACTTGGGCAGCAGTGGCTGATCATCAATGTTTCAGAGGTGAACTCAGCGTTCCTGGTTGCAGTGTGGCTGACCTTTAGTGGAGGGACTGGCTCTAGTTGTTGAGTAACCGTGGGGTTACTCCGGTGAGTAATAGCGGATTCACTCTTCCTGGAACGTGCAAGATACATTTGGGCCACAGACCTCTTTCGAGGTCTCCCTCTACGGCGCTTCTGAGCCGGAGGGTATTCTAGATTGTCTAATCTAGTTTTTTCGGTGTCACCTTGAGTGTCCCATATATCACATGGATTATCGTCAGGAACGAACATTGGCGACTGATCGACCTGAGCACCTGGAGTGCTCATTGGGGGTCGAGTTTATCAACGACTTGAGCAGCAGTGGGGCTAATCCTCGATGTTTCAGAGGTGAGCTCAGCGTTCCGTGTTACAGAGTGGCTGATCTTTGGGGGAGACACTGACTCCAATTGCGGAGTAACATTGGGGTTACTCTGGTGAGTAATTGCGGATTTACTCTTCCTGGCATGCACAGGATACATTTGGGTGGTGTGCACTTTTGTGATGCGATTACCTTCATCTATTTCGTAGACTTCTCCACTGATTCGTTTAGCGATGGTAAATGGACCCTTTTCTAGGAGCGCAAGAGCGGCATTGAAACCTTGAACTTTATTAGAAAGCTCGTGACTTCGAACATAGACCTGATCATCAACTTCATATCTTGGTTTTGGGATCTTTGATGATACTTTCACAGCTTTCTTCTGCACATACTCTGCCTGGTGTTGCCTTACTTTCGCAATCCGGGCGTCCCTGGAAGTTGCATCGGGCGTCGTTGGCGGCGTATGGAAGGTCCATTCTCCTGGATGTTTAAGCGTTGTACCGAATAACACCTGATTGGGAGTGAGACCTGTGGCGGCGTTGTGTCTTGTACGCGTGTTGTACAAGATCTGAGGGATATCGAGGTCCTAGTCCTTGTGAGGTCTTACGACGAGACGTAACCTCATTCCTTTTTTAATGTCTTGATTCCTGCTTTCCCTGGGGTTGGCTTAGGGGTGATAAGTAGGAGTCGTCCAACAAGCTGTTCCCCACCTTTCACAGGCTTGTAGCCCAGTTTTCCCCGTTAACTAGATTCCGTTGTCCGTCAGCCCATCTCGAAAAGAGGTCAGCAACCACGAGTAGGAAGGTTTTTCATCTTGAAGATCTGTGATAGGGTCCCTTTAGATCTAGAGCCACTATTTCCCACGGGTTCTGGGGTTGCCAAGGTCGTTGCTGATCCCTGTGTGCGGTTCTGGTGGGCTTGGAACATGCACAGAGACGACAGCTTTGCACATATCCGCGTACATCCTCCCTCATTTTTGGCCAGTAGAAACGTTCCTTGATTACGCGAAGGGTTTCATTCATATCTGGGTGTCCAGCGTGTCCTGAGTCGTGATACTCGTAAAGTACAAGTTCGCGGGTCTCAGTGGGTACGTAAAGCAACCAAGGATTCGTAGATGAACCGCTAGACTTCCACAGGCCAGTCTCATTCAAACAATATTGTTCAAAGAATGCGGCTTCCTTCGAGGTGAAACTATGTTGCTGCGATAATTTTCTCAATTTAGAGACGATCGTGCTGATTTCTCGATCCATCTGCTGAGACGTACAAATTTCTGCGCACAGGTCGTTTCTTCTTATCATAGCTAGAAAGGGTCGGTGGACTTTGTCTCAATCGGTTCTCTCAGGTGGAAGCATACGCTCTTGGTATTGGAAATCTTCATTAAAATCTGGACCAGAAGGGGTTCTAGATAACGTCACATGGAACCGATACTGATTAGTCAGGCAGCGTTCCACGGTGAAATCGTATTCCCCAAGTAAACATGTCCAATGTCGCAACTTCGCACGGGTATCTTTGAAGTTCTTTAACTATGAGATTGCCTCGTTGTAGGTTATCAGAGTAAAGTGACGTCCCAGGAGATGGCCGGAGAACTTCTTCACGGCCCATACAACAGCGAGACACTCTCGTTCATTCTTCTCGTAGTGGGCCTCAGTTCAAGAAAACTTCGCACTAGCGTAGCTGATTATGTTGCGCGGGTCGGGTCTGATACAGGACAGCTGCCATTCGCACGTCACTGACGTCGGTCTGAAGGGTATACGGGAGGTCTGGCTCCGGTCGTTCAAGATGTAAGGGTTTTTTAAACAACTTCTTGATTTCTTCGAAAGCCACAGCCGCCTCTGCTGTCCAATTCCATCTGGCAGGTTGTTTTCCCAGTAGATTAGTGAGCGGTGCAGTGGTTGTAGAGAAGTGACGTACATACTCTTGAATCCACCCACAGATGCCGAGAAATGTCTGCAACTGTTCCTGAGACCTTTGAGGTTCTGCTCAAAGAACAGCATTCACGTGTTCAACTTGGGGTTGATTATTATTAGGAGTTACCACATGACCGAGAAATTCGATAGTGGTTTTCCCGAATTTGCTCTTTTCCAAGGAACATTGGAGGTTGTGCAGAGTGAGCCGTTCCAGAACCAGATTGACATGATGCAGGTGTCCCTCCCAAGTTTTAGAATAAATAATTATATCGTCCAAGTAGACCATGCAAATCTTGTTGATATAACCAACTAGGACGACCTGTGACATCAATTGCTGAAATGTGCTTAGCGCATTTTTTAAACCAAAAGGCATGACTCGGAACTGATAAGTGCCGCCTTGAGGTAAAGTAAAATCAGTGTACTTCTTTGAACATTCTTCCATTGGGATCTGCCAGTACCCGTTGCGTAGATCGATGGTGGAGAACACACAGGCGTTATCGAGCTCCTTTAAAGTGCCCTGTATGTGTGGGAGTTCTTGGGAAGTGTCCTTTGTGTTGGCGTTCAAACGTTGATAATCCACACAAAAACGGGGTTTCCCATTTTTTCGAAACTCCCGAATAATTTTTCTTTTTTCAGGCGAGCATGGGTAAGGACGAAGACGGCGTTGAAGAATTCCCTGGAATTCATCTTTATACTGAGTTGGAACCTCGTTTAAAGCCGCGACTATCTCTGGGTCACTGACAGATGCTGGAGTCGGCGAATTCACTAAATAAATGGTGAATCTATCTTTATTGTCGACGTAGATACATCTTCTTGGCTTATCATAAACTCCCCGCTGCTCCTCTATCCAAGGATCTCCGAGAATCAATGGACTATTGAGTACTTCGCTAACAAGGAAAGAGGTCTTTGCAGATCGTCCACAAACGCTGATTTCCAATTTCCATTCTCCGAGAATTTGTAAAGTGACCCCGGGCTTTGCCACGTCCACTAGTTCGTTAAAGGGCCTCACTGTCGTGCACTGCCTTTTGATGTCCATCGAGGCACTGCCAAAGAGGGCCTGGACTTCATTTCCGTTGATGTGAACATAGAAGTGCGGTAGTTGTCTGGATCGTCTCTGGGTGTTTTGGATTATTATCGGGGACAGGGAGGCTCTGACGCCGTCCCCCTGCACCAGTTTACCGGAGCGTTTTTTTGGTTGGAAGATTCAGCCCTGTTTTCCGTCTGTAATTTTTTTTTTGTAAACCGGGCAATCCCTATTGTAGTGATGGTCTGGACAGTGCCAACACCTCGGAAGCTGGCGTTGTGGAGCCGGTTTCTGTTTCATCGTATTCTGCCTCGACGGCTCGTGTCATCAGTGTATCTAAGTTGGCTGGTTGTGAGGCGCGGATTCCTTGGCGAATTGATGGCCTCAGCAGCTCGAGCAAGGTGGCTACTATGTTTTGCTCGGTGGCAGTCGGCTGTAGTCGCCGGAAGAGAAGGTACTTCTTTTGAAGAAACTGTCCCACAGGTTCTTTCTCAGATTGGAGCTGAGATTACAGTTGAGAATTTAAACGCCCTACGAACGTAACACCATTGTATCGATGGTGGAACACTTCACGAAAATCTCCCCACTCTTAAGGCAGTCCGCGAGATGTGTCCCACCATCTTTTGGCATTACTTTTTAAGGTTTGGCTCACAAGAGGAGTGCGTTGATTGACGTAAGGAATATTTTGGGTAAGGAATAAGTTTGGATCTTCATGATCCCTTCCATGAAACTCTGGGATTGGTGGGGCAAGTAGTGGTCCTTGTAGAAAGGCTCGCCATTGTTGCCAATTAATAAGAGGGCCCAGGTGGTTCTGAAACGGATCCTGGACTGGTGGATTCTGTTGGAGATTTGGTGGTTGATTACCCTTCAAGTTGACAGACGGATTCACCTGTTGAATTCCGTACAGATATCCCGATGGATTCATGGCGATGTTCACGGATGGATCAACCCGCAAGTTGTTTGGTGGATTCACATGTTGAATTCCATTCGGATATTCCAACGGATCAGCGGCTATGTTTTCGGCATTATTCTCAGGCTGATTTGCAGGTGGATCTGCACGTTGAAGAGGTGTTTGATACACAGGTGGATTTCCAGGTGGAAGGTCAGGTCGATCTGCTGGTAAATGGGCATGCTGGTGAGGTTGCTCAGGGCGCAAGACCTCGGCATTGCCTGGGTCCTGATTGAGATTCTCCATGTTGCCCGCGTGACTTTCAACGACATTTACTGCTTGACCACAGGGCCTAAATCCCAAAAGTTCTACGGCTGGAGAGTTATCACGCACGCGTTCTTCTTGGTTCATTGATCGGCGAGATCTAGGTCGAGTTCGTCCGATCATTAGGGAGAGCACCACAGAGTGTTTTGACACTCTCGGAAGTGTGGTGTGGCTTGTCTTTGTCGTCCCGAGCGAAGACAACCACAGAGAGGATTCTTTAATTACGTATACGTAACGTGGAATCAACGTTAACGTAAGACCGGATCAGAGACTCCTTTGAGAAAGGTTTAGTTCCAAATTCTCGGGCCCCACGTTGGTCGCCAAAATCTTAACACCGAAAAAAACTTCTCTGCCTTATTCTAGTCAAAAATACAATCCACTAATAAAAAAAAAAGAACTTGTTGAAACATCTATCTACAACTGGACCTGATTATATTGCCCCCACTAGCCTAAGTTGTTGCGAGGTTAACGATAATGACTTGCGACACAAATGTGAAGGAAAAAATTTTTCTTTATTAAAAAACGGTAAAACGATTAATACTTTATTATTAAATACATTAATCTATGTAACCTCGAATATGATTCGTAAAAAGCTAAGCAGTTTCGGGCCAGGGCTCGGCTCCTTTATCCTTCTGGAGGACGTGGATGGTAGTTGCGGGCCGTTATTATGAGTATCCATCGGTCGCTTTTTTGACCGAACACATCCTTGGTGTTCGCGAAGGTTAGAACCGGAGGAGAAGTTTTAATTCGCGTATTGTTTGGACCCGGGACCCTATCGAATAAGGTGAACCCGGAGCAGTTTAATTCCGGGAAAACCTGGGACTCTCTTGCACGAGGCGAACCCGGAGAACCAGTTAAAATCGCGAATTGGTTTTAATTCACCCGAGACCCTCTCAGATGAGGTGACCCCGGAAAAACAGTTAAAATCGCGATTTGTGTTTTAATTAACCCGGGACCCTCTTGGTTGGATCGAACCCGGAAGAGCAGTTTAAATTGCGAAAAGGATTTTAATTAACCCGGGACCCTCTCGGAGGAGGCGACCCCGCAAAAGCAGTTAAAATCACGAAAAGGATTAAATTAACCCGGGACCCTCTCGAATGAGGCGAACCCGGAGGGAACTCGATTAACGGAGGACTGAATTAATAAAAGAGATTTTTTTCTTCACTTTTATTAAACTCGCGAAACTATACGCAAGAAAACGGCTCTTGGAGTTGCTGCGGAGTTTCACTTCACTCTTCGGCGGACGAGGAGCGAGATCACCACTACGCGATGTAAGGAAAGAACACGTTCCTTGGAGCTGCTGCGGAGGTTGACTTCACTCTTCGACGGTCAAGGAGCGAGATCATCACTACTCGATGTCAGGACCAGAACTGAACTTGTGAGCGCATTTACGCTACTAGTGGCGTCGTTAAGGCGCGGCAAATATTGAAACACCTACTTTGTTTGTTATGACGAATGGCCAAGAAAATAATTAAGTTAAATATATTTTGATGTTAGTTAAAAAGCCCAAAGGGTTTTTTAGCGGGCGTCACAATGAAAATATATAGAGATTAATATATTTTATTAAGGATATTTAGTAATTTTTAAAACAATTTTTATTTGTTTAGACAATTTGTATTTGTTTAAACAATTAACGAATGCTAAAAGTACTATTTTTTTGTTTAAGATATTTAGCAATTATTTCAACAATTAATAATCATTCACTTGCGGCTTTTCACAGGGAAGGTGGAGAAAAGTCTATTTTTTTAAATCTCTTACAATAGGTGCCTTATTATTCGTCTTATTATTATCTCCCTATATTAGAATGTATACGAAATATTGTTTGAACAGTAATAATTTGTTTAAACAATTAAATTCAATTGCTGTAAGTAAAATCCAGTTTTTTTCTCCTAAAAGCATCCCCGTCGATTACAGAAATATATGAATTGAAAATAATTCGCATGTAGATCTTTCCTACAGTATATAAATGAAACAAAACACACAAGTAGTTTTAAGGAGAAAAAGAAATATACTTTTCTTAGAGCTCTTAAATTTAATTCAGTAAACATTTTAGGTTATACGTACTGAGACCAGGAAATACTGAATAATAAGCGACATAGTGTAAGAGATTCGAAAAAACTAAACTTTTCTCCACCTTCTCTATGAAAAGGCGCAAGTGAGAGATTTTTAATTGTTTAAACAATTAAAAAAATCTTTGAATCAAAAAATATTACTGTTCGCATTCATTGATTGTCTCATTCATTGCATAAAAGAAAAACTTTTCACGATTTGCAGGGAACACAATTGTTTAAACAACTGAAAATTGTTACAAAAATTGATAATTTGAATATTAAATAGCCCATGTCAATCTTTTTTGCATTACCTTCTGAATATAATTAGGGGCCTATTTTTGTTAATCCTTTCTTACCTATCTCAGTCTATTCCTAGCTTATTCATATCAAACTTTTTGTATGTTTAACATACTTACCAGCATAATTAATTAACTACCCTTTTTAAACTCTTCTACTCTATTCCAACCTATCCCTTTTAACCCTCCGTTTACACACAGAGGATTTTGAGGCACAAACGATTTTTCAAACTGGAATGTCTCGTCTTCAGAAAAATGTGGAACTTCGGTTCCCCCCTCTAAACAATTTAGATAGCAATAGGGTCAGGTCCTGTGAGTGGCGTTGCAGTACGTCAGTTAACCTTTGAGCGGTGCGCAGTGAAAGTGCTCACAGTGTCATAAAAGACCCTGTGTGTAAACCACGTTAGTGTTTTCACAAGTTAGTGAACATTAGATGTTTTGCTTCAGTTGGTATTTTCTGGTATTTATATGAGCAATATAAAGTTTTCATGTAATTCTGAACAGTTGTTCAGTGGAAAAAGAGGGTAGAGTTGCACATCGGGAATCTACTCCAATCGATCCTGTATATGATGGAGTAATAATAAGGAGACCAAACGGCAATACGTGTGCGAATGAAAAATGAACCTCGGAATTTTCGGACATAGTTTGGGGGAGGACGTACGCTGAATTGTAAAGTAGTTCGCCTCGTTTTGAGTGGAATATCTGTAAGAAGTTTTTGATTGGTGGCTTCTTGGCGGTAAATTTGAATCATGACTAACCCACCAATCAAAAAGCTCTGGCAGATATTCCATTCAAAACGAGGCGAACTCCTTTACATTTTAGCGTACGTCCTCCCCTAAACTATATCCGAAAAATGGTGATGATTGAGACTAACAACAATTGGATCGTGTATTAGACAATTAAAAAAAACCCTGAATTTCACTCGATTTTTGGAAAACCAGAAACAGTTCAAAAACTGAAAAGGACTTGAAAAACCTTGTGTGTAAACGGAATCTGGGAAAAAGAAGTCTGCAAACCAGGGGTTAATTGCGTCATTAATTCCAGAAAATAACTTTTCATAGTTTACAGGAGAAGCAGTTGTTTAAACAACTGAAAATTGTTTAAAAACTTAGAAAATATCATTGAAAAAGATGCTACTCTAAAAATCCGTTAATAAAAAATTATTTTCAGAAAATAATAACTTGTTACGATTTTAAGGAGAAAACATTGTTAAAACTAAAGAAAGATAATTAAATAATTGTCAACTATGTTCAACCCTTGACATTCATCAACTTTATATCACTTATTCCGAAAGATAATAACTTTCCACGACTTTCATGGAAAAAATTGTTCGAAATAATAATAATTGCTGTAACAACTGAAAGTTATTTAAAACATACTTGGAAACCCTTCACCTTAGGATTAAAAATTATTCGTGTTGAAAATATTTTTTTGGGTGAATTTTCCGGACACTATAAAAGGGGTTTGGGGGTCCAAATTACAAGTTCTTGGGTGGAAATTATTCCTTCAACATTCTTCGAGCGGCGACTATACTTTAATTCACAAAAAGTTTATAAAAAATACTTCTTTTTCACATTTTTTTCAACTGAGTACTGATATATATCTTTAAAGTACGCGTTTATTTATTGT